>CAKKXW010000285.1:5283-16046 GCA_920937365.1 Sphaerophoria rueppellii | reverse complement strand
ATCTTGGGAATCACGTAAGCAACGTACAGTGGCTCTATCTTCGACTGAAGCCGAGTACATGGCTATCAGTGATGCAAGTAGAGAAGCAGTATACTTGTCAACATTTTTAAAGGAGTTAGGGTAGAATCATCTCAGCCAAATAAAAATGTACAATGACAATCAAGGAGCAGGAAAGCTGGCCGAAAATCCTGTGTATCACTCTCGATCTAAACACATCGACATTAGATACCATTTCGTCCGTGAAGTCATCAGAAATTCCTCTATAACACTCGATTACATGCCGACGGAGGAAATGGTCGCCGACATTTTGACCAAACCTTTGACCAAGGCAAATCACGAAAGATGCTTAATCGGACTTGGACTACACCATCTTATAGGACAACGAATTGAGAGGAGGTGTTGGACTTTGGCAATTCATTATCCTCTTAACAACTTAGTTTTTCAGTACCTTGCGTACACTTTACTTATTTAATCTAATAATCTGTATAAATATTTTATTCAGAATCGTTTGTTGTCAAATTAATTTTTTACTTCACTTTGTATTTTCAAACATATCAAACACATTTTTTGCTTTAACTCTAATAGTATCTACTTTAATTTTATTGATAAATGAATATTTTGCCTTGTTTAAATTCCTTCTTAAATAAACATTTTTCGTTATTTATAAGCCTTTTCTTAATTAAACTTTGGAATTTTCACAAGTAAATGTGGCCAAATAACGCTTTATAAAAGTGACAATGTGACACTTTCACAACGTGTTATATGATCATATTTCGAAATATGGCCCTATTGCATATGACCATATGACACGGCAACATAATTAATAGCAAGTCAGTCCCACAACTAAGTGGGATATAATTCCAATTTGGACTTATGACCCGTGGAGTTATGTCCCTGCCTCGTTAGTAACAGGTACAGTACCCCTAGTAGCAGTGGATCAACATGACTTACCCCTGGTTGGGAAAAGCTTCGAAAATGAAATGGTTAGAAGGTTCAAAACTGATTACATGTTAACATTTTTTGTGCATGACATTTGACCATTTTTTTCTAGAGCTATGTTAAGATTCATGTCTTTTGTGATGAGCCCGCTTGGAACTGGTAGCCAACAGAATAAACATTTCCAAATTTCTGATATTTTCTCCTATAAATCAAGAAGACTGGTTTTTTAAATCGACTCCTTCCAATCCAAAAGAAAAATTAAAACCCTAATCATCTCTATCGTAACTGCATTTCGCTTCTCTCTAAATTTTGAATAAAATACTGGACATAACTATACATTTTAATTCGACATGGCTACAGTTGTTGTACAAGTTAAGTCAAGACTTATTACTCATTTGTTTTACATTTCAATTTGACGTTATTCTTTTTTTCTTTCACTTTTTTTCTGTTTTTTCTTCTAAATGGAGTTCTTTCCGCTTATGTGCAACTCAAAAGGTGGAAACTACTCTAATTGGACAATTTAATACTCAATTATTTGTCCCACGTGATGCTCTATAATAAAGTCCTCATTTTATTATCCAGAGCCTAACTCAATCAAATGATTATGATGACTGCAAAGGCTAAAGAAACTGATATGATATTGTTCCACTTTATTTTAATTCATTAATTTTATCTGTGAATAATTTCATAAGAAACTTTTTCTCACTATTTTACTTCATTCAATAGCATATTTCGAATCTATAAACATTCTTCGTTATTTTATCAGTTGTTGTCGTTAAAATCGTCATCGTCTATTTCTACTGTTGGCCACCATTGCTGCTGTGTTACCATTGCCTTCGTTCAGCCGCGACTTCCAAGTGGTAGCCCTTTTTAACTAGTCAACATTTTAACTACTTCTACTTGTCCGTTTGTTCTCGCCTCTCTTTTTTTAAAGTTGCTATGTTATGTTAAGAAACTTATGCAGCTTAGCACGTTTTGGAAGAGAGTGCGCTGTCTCTAAAGACACTCTAAAACTCTACTCTTATCTAGAAGATTTTCTCCTTTGTTTTCAAGTGAATGGCTTATAACAACATTCCTCGAGTAATTTCAAACTTGAAAGTCCAAACTGCCCATAGGTTAAACTAAATGTTGACACGAATGGAAGTGGAAAACGACATAGAAGTGATACTGGGGACAAAGTGAATAACATATTTACATACTACAAGCGAAGCTTTTTCTCTAGCTTTACGGAATGAAGTTTGGTCTCCTGCGATGGGAACGGGCTGAAAATCTTTTATCTAGCCTTTATGCTAAGGAGAGGCATTCCAGCTATTTTTTAAAAAAATCACAAAAGCGAAAAAAAGTTAATTTTTCAAAGAGCAACATCAATTAATTTAACATTAGTTTTTTTTTTTTTTAATTTGGGGCTTGTAAATCCCTTCTCCTTCGTGCGGTTCCACAATTTATAAGAACATACAAAATGTTATAAAGGGTTTTTCAATAGGGACGCTACAAAATTTTTCTTAAATAAAAAAACGGTTGTGGATAATGAAATTCTTTATTCCTGTGGAAGTACATTTGATGCCATTATGTATGGAACTCGATTTCTTTTGCAATGCCACCACGGGTACGCTTGCAGAAGTCCAGACGCTGAACTCAATTTTCGACGGTTTTCAAGCATAAATCGGCCGATACGTACGAAGTTCATCAATCGTCGCTGGCTTGTTGGCATAAACCATAGATTTGACGTAGCCCCACAGGAAATAGTCTAACGGCGTTAAATCGCATGAACGAGGCGGCCAATTCACAGGTCCATTTCTGGAGATAATGCGCTCATCGAACTCCGCTCTCAATAATTCGATTGTTTGGCCCAATGTGTGACATGTGGCACCGTCCTGTTGAAACCACATATCGTCCAAGTCCATATCATCCAATTCATTCCAAAAATAATCGGTTAGCATTGAGCGGTTCCCATTCACAGTAACGTGCCGGTCTTGATCATCACGGAAGAAGTACGGCCCAATGACACCACCAGCATGTAAACCGCACCAAACAGTGATTTTTTCGGGATGTAATGGTGCCTCGTGAAGCACATGTTGATTGCTGCCTGACCAATAACGCATATTTTGCTTATTGATTAAGCCATCCAGCCAGAAATGAGCCTCATCGCTGAATATGATTTTTCGATGAAAATCCGGATCATTTTCAAGTTGTTGCTCAGCCCAATTCACGAACATACGACGCTTCTGGTGATCAAGCGGCTTCAGTTCTTGCGTCAATTTGATCTAGTAAGGATGTAGGCCAAGATCTTTTCGCGAAATTCACCACAACGACGTCACAGAGATGCCCGACGCTTGAGAACGACGTGTGAGAGACTGATTTGGGTCTTCCGCAATTGATGCGCTAGCGGCAGCAATATTCTCGACACTACGGGCACTTCTTTATCTCACTGGCACGGTAACCTTTTGTACTGAGCCTGTGGATTCAAATTTTTCCGCTAAACGCTCAATTGTTGATCTGGCAGGACGATTATGACGACCATAAGTTGTACGTAGCGCTCCTAAAGTGTTGACCACTGACTCCGAATTTCGGTAGTAAATTTTAATAATTTCGACTCGTTATTGGGTTGTATACCTTTCCATGAAACCTTACTGAAGAGAAATGTCAACAAATATTGCGTCGTTTGCTATCACTATCGTTCTACTTTTGTAGCGTCCGTACTGAAAAACCCTTTACATATTTCGATTTTATATGGTTTGACTATTGCCAAACTAGAAGCATTTTCCTAACAATTTATTGATATCGAAACTTAAAAGGGATATTGCACAGATAGCCACACAAACATATTTGTTTGACTGTTTGGTAAGCTTAAACTTTTCTCACAAGCGTCCAATAAATGAAGGTCTTTGAATTAAATTATCAGAGGATTGTGGTTTGACCATCACCAGCCATTAATGTCACTTTTGTTTCGTTTAATTTACGTTATTGGGATTTCCCTTTTTCTAATAGTGGGCGTGGGCCCACTAGAACCACAACAACTCTTAATAGAGAGATTTTTTTTATACTTTACCCAAACCACATTTAAACAAACAGAAAATGGTCAAGTCAAAATAGTTTTTCGAACTCAAACTCCAAAAATAACCACTTTCCAAAACAACCGAAAAAAAAAATACATTTATGTATGCTGTGTTTCCTCTTGTTTGATGACCCTTAGCTCTAATTTTCTATATGCTTGAGTAAGCTTGTGTAACTGCAACTGAAAGTTTTTTTGGGTTTCAATTAGCTACTGGTCTGCATCCCTTATTCAATGTGATTTCCCTTTTTAACTCTAACCATTATGTGTCCTTGGTCATGTTTAAAATAACCCTTATTTAAATATCCGGAAGCCGGAACACAAAGCTAAGCCAAAAGAAATATACAAGATGAGAAATAACTAAAATAATGTAACAGAATAAAAGAATGTAACCCAAAAGTTAACTCCTATACTAACACAGAAATGAAGGAGACAAAAAAAAAGAAAAGTGTGTGCGGGAGCGCCACGTGGAATAAATAAAAAACCGAGGTAATGGATGTCCTGGCTGGGATAGACAATAAGATCAGTATTTTAACAAAGGTATAAAGCGAGAGCCAGCTTCATATATAAAAGCAATTTATTTTTCTATCTCCAACTTCGTCTCCGGCTAATTTAGCTAGCTTACGTGTAAATAATTTGTTTTCTGTGAACTTAACCTCTCTTGGGCCATTAGTCTGCCTTAGAGATTTTTGTTTTATTTTTTTTTTTTATAGTTTCAACAAAGGACACGACATTAAAGGACAAACAAAAGTAGAGCGAAGCGAAAAGGTTAAAAAGATGGAATTAAGCAGGGTGTGTCACAATCAGATTGTGTTATTTGTCAAAGAGACTTACAAATTTGTTCACCTGGTAAGGAGTATTTTTAAGGATTGCTCATGTCTATTATTAGGTTTAATCCTTCATCTGAATTATAGCTGGGTCTAATATCTAGTCTTAGGCATGGTGGTGTAAGTATAACATCCTTGTTCTGTCGCGTAGTCGCCTACCAGGTTACTCTTCGAACATTACTCATAAGGGCTATAGGTGTCTAGACCAAAGATAGTCCAGCCACGTTTGGATCCGTAAGAGAGTACTGGTAAGAATATGTACAGAGACCCAGTCTATGTCACAAGTACATATAAGCAAAATAAAACCGAACCACAACTATTTGTGTTCTTTCTTTCTTTCAAACGTTCCTTTAACATAGTTTCTCAGAAACATCATATTGATGAGCACAAACTGTAAGATGGAACTTTAATCACCACTTAGTTACTTTCAATTAGTTTCCTTCGAATCTAATGGATGTTTTTGGTGTTTGTTTCTTTTGAGATTTTTGTTTCTCAATGCCGACACTACTTTTCAAAGTTGTTCGACTAGAAAATAGTTTTCGCATCTCCGGAAGGAAGTCTAAGAAATGTTGCTAATTCTCCCTCACAGTTAACAAGAGATATTGGTAATTATTTAAAATTATTTTAGTCGATACTAAGCTGATACTATAGTTTTTGACAATTATAGTCGAAATAAAACCAGCTTCAAAGTAAGTAGCTCGTGCTAAAATTAAAACCGAGGGAAGTACCTTTTAACTTTTAATATCAACTTCAAGGTTCTGTTCTGTGGTGTAGCATAAAATTATAAAATGATTTCAGATAGTTTATTTGAAAATTTTAATATTTTTAATGATTATGAGCTTTATCGAAAACTGAAAGTGTATAAAAACCGGGCAAATCCTTTTGATGACCTCGACAAAGACGAATTTTACTCTCGATGTAGGTTTTATAAGATTGAGAACCTTCATATCGTAGAAGAAGAACCTTTGACAAATCGTGGGCTTCCTACACTTGCATCCTTACAATTCAATTCTATGGAATGTCCCAAAAGGATTAATTTCGCATTGTTGCCCTTGTTCTAGATAGTGAAAGTTGCTTTTTGACCGATTGCCTTAACATTCCCTATTCATCATGGCTCTAATTAGACTCCCTTCCACGCTTTATTTTTTAAATACATTATTTTCCCAAATTAATTTTATTAATAACACAAAATTTTCACGGTTTCAATTCTGATCTCAAACTATATTTCTCCCACAAAATTGTCTAAGCTTTGTAGAACAATCGCTCTTAAACTGTGTTTGATTTCCCAAACTGTAATATTTTGGGTTTGTTCTACTAAAATTTATTATGGGTGCGACCTAAGGCTTACACTAGTTGCAAGCAGGTTATAAAATGTCTATAAATTGAAATAAAATTAGTAGCTGGTTTTAAATTTAAAATGGTTTTAACTAGTATCTACTAAAGTAACTTAATAGGAGCTGACTATAAATTTGCGCCATTGATTTGATCCCTTCTATCAATAAAGTGCATGATTTTTCGTTGTCTTGGAAAAAAACGTGTATAGTGTTTATCCCTCAAGTCTGCATTTCTATCACCATTGGTCTCTTTATCAATGGGTTTTGTTCAATTATAACACAAACAGCCCCTATAAATAGTAGTCTAAGGCTCGATAGATGCATAAAATAAAACTGTTGAAAGTTCTTTTTGTTAAAAAAAAAAAAAAAATTACTCCGCATTATTGGGCAGATATAGTGGGATAAGACGACAAATGACCGATGACGACGACAATGCGACCAAAAGACTAAAAACATCAATATAATAAGAGGATTGGGCCTTGGTTAATACGTAGCGTAGTTGGAATTGCTTTTTTTCACAAGAAAGAAAGTACTTGAACCAAACATCCGTCTAGCTTGGGCAAAACTTGCGATTTATCAAACGGGAATTGAAATTATTTCGTCTTTTTGGATGATGATGTGACAAACTGAAAAACCAAAGGTGTTTGTGATCGGAAAAGGGCCATAAGACTGATGCAAAATTCTTGTGTATTCTTTTTATCGCAAATGAAGTCATAGAGAAAATGCAACCAAGTGCATTGATATCATTGCTTTTTTTTTTTTTTTTGTCAAGCCAATGCAAGTATGACCGGAGTTTATTTTAGTTTTTGCGCTTGGTAAGAGGAGGGTAGGTGCTGAGAACGTATTTAAACAAGTTGCCTTGGTTGGCAGGTGTATAAAGATTATGTAGTAGTTATGACCACTGTTTATAATATATGTATTGAGTTTCCAGTTTATGTATATACATGTATATTAAAATATAAAATGAAAATATGATTCGCTTGGAATCAATAAATCGGATAAGTCGAAATATTTAATGAGTAGCGGCTTTATCCTTCCAATTGAATAAGATGAGGTAATCGAGATGGAATTAAAGTTCAAAAGACTTTAATTGGCGATTATTGGAAATCTATTTAGTAAATGGAATATTTGTGTTTCTTTGTGTTTTTGTTGAAATTGAATTTCATGAAATTCATTGAGAAAAGTGAAAATGTCTGCACAAGGATTTTGGCTTAATTTGTCCATTTGAAAAAGTCAATAAAAGTGTAATATTTTCGGATGACTTTTGAGTTCTCCAAAAACAAAACTTGAAAGATTTTAATTTAACTTTTGAAAGTTTTTATTTTCCTTGAAGTTTGAAACGATTGAAGCGGCCGACCCATAGAATCCGTCAAACCGTCAGCGTCAATGTATACGTTGCTGCCAACGCATTTGCCGGATGGAACCGTCCCATAGAATACGTTGTAAGCTTTGACAGTCTCATGTGTTTAGTGTAATAATTATTCCCAAATCCGCAAATCTGAACAAAAAAATTTAAATCAAAATATCAAAATTGTGTCAAAATTATTTTTTGCATATAATTTTAATTCATTGCTTTTCCTTGTTGCTGTGGGAACACATTGAAGTGACTGCTCGTCAAATTCAGTTGTCCACGGATCAACGGACGCAAAAAGTAGAAAGTTGAGCAACTTTATCCTTCGTATCCGTCATATTCGTTGCTTATGGGACGAGTTTCATTAGAAAATGTATTTTCTATTGTGCTGTCAGTTGAAATCGTCAATGCTGACGCACTGACGGATTCTATGGGTCGGCCCCTTGAGGAGTTGAAAAGTTTAGATTTAAGATTTTGATAATTGTATAACAAAAGTGTAGACGTGCGATTGTTTCTTATCGTAAGGTTTTTTTCATTCAAAATATAGGAAGGTGTCCGGTTAAGCTACACAAAATAAGACTTTGACAAAAGAAAATTGACTTAAGCCTCAAACCGACTTTTAAGTCGGATACAATTTCTCTTGCTTAAAACTTGTCAATTTTATTTTAAAATTTAATTGTTGAACAATTTTCCCCATTAATTTAACACCTAAAGAAAAATAAAAAAATATTTCACATTGCTAGCCAGCCAAAATGAATGAAAGTGAACGAAGGGGTTAAGGTCTACAATTTCACATCAAACCCATCTTCATCGTAAAGATAACAAACTCTCATTCCATTGTTGGAGTACTAACTAACTCTCATCGGGTCACTCACAAGCGTTTTTGTCAACACCGCCAACACCATCGTCGTGCGTCGGTCGTCAAGTCGTAGTCACCCTATTTGAGGTTTAATATTACGTTATCTGAGTCAAGTCCTGACCATCAAGACACTGTTCTAATTAAAAATTCTCTTTACTCTCCGGCTTGAATTTATTGTTGCCATAATGAAGGCAAAATGCACATTCCTTTGTTCAGGACACTATAAGTCTAATTTAACATAGCTGGGTTTGGGGGTATCTCTATAAGTTAGCAGAGTTTTGAATCAAAAACGTAAATGGGGAGTGTATATTAATTTGTGTATTTTCATTATTGTACAAGGAGCAAGAGCAACCATTTCTCATACTAAGAGAAACAAACTGTTTTCTTGATGCATATTAAGAAATGGACGGGGGGCGGGGCCATTTTCTATGGTTTGGGTTCAAATTGATGTAACGAAATTTTTAAAATCACTATAGATACTGAATTTTCGTTATCTTGAAGAAAACTTCGACAATGAAGTAGTATTTACTCTTAAGAATTATGGAGTACTACAAGTGTGCGGTTAAGGCCCAGTTCTCTTAATTTATCAATTTTTTTTACTGTTTCACTGTTTTCTGTTTATATTCTAAGAAAGGTAGTGGGTGCAAACCGAACTCTGCTTACAATGTAGAAAGTAAACAAATAAATCTATAGCATGCACGTATAACTTTAATGTTTTGTGTAGGACATTATAAAAGCAATTAAATACAGCTCGCTCCCAACATGATCAGACTGTTAAATGAGCAGGACGCTGAAGTTGTTCGGGCAAAATGTGTGTACTAATTTGTTTGAATTTAGTTTTCCAGGTACACTGTCGAATGTATTTTGTGTTTCGAAATTCAAAGATAAGTGCTTAGAGGGTGTATATTGATGCATATTTGAGCAGGCACATGTTTGCAAAACACACCCGTAGTTAAATTTCCAGCATGACAAATATACATGTACGCCCAAAAATTAATTATCTATATGTCTAACAAGGTTAGTAATGACCGTTCAAACGAATGATTTATGTAGGGCAGTTTTTTTTTCGAGGATGCATTATCAAAGCACAATTCCAAGCTTAGTAGACTCCGTTGGACCATTGACTTACGTGTGTGGAAAGGCTTTTGCAATACAATCCATTTTACGGAAAAGCGTGGATTATAGCCAGTCCAGTTAGGTTAAGGAACTTAAGCGGTCCTAGATCTTACTTGTAAGAGGTTTCATCTCTTACGATATAAAATATCCAGCCATTTACCTTTTCATTCAATAACATTGATTCTCGCATTTATTAAATTAAATTACCTTTACACTGTACTTAATAACTACTTTGCTCAAATAATCAAATCAAAGCTTATTTATTTTTCATTGTTTCCATGTAACTAAAATATTTTTCATGAGTAATAAAATAGTTTTGTTTGTGTGTTTTTGAACAACGATAGCAACTTAGAGGTGCTTCCACCAATGGCTTTTTCCGTCAATTCCTTTATTTGGCTGGAGTTATAGCTATTTCACGGGTGCCAAGCCGATCATCAGACTCCTTTATTAGTGGTGCTGTCTAGTTGTTCTTTCATTTTAATCGAAAAACTTTTTGAGTTCACATTTGGGATTTGAACCTAGGACCAGCCAGTTGGGAAGCCAATGCACTACGCACTGCGCTAACAACTCCACTGATATTTCGGTTTCCCATTGCAGACTTTTTATTGATTATTATCGATTAACAATGAATAGACATGCATTTTTACAAGCTCCTCAAAGTATGCTATCTTGTTCCGCTTTAAATTTTTCTGGTGGAAGCACCTCTAAGTTGCTATCGTTGTTCAAAAACACACAAATGGAATTGACGGACGCAGCCTAACTGCAGTGTTAAATAACACAAAAACAAATTACAATAAAATAGTTTTGTTCGAGTGAAATCGTATCGTCTTTAATTCTTATTTTGACCAGGAAAACCCTTATAATAAATCAGAAGTGGGATAAATTTCTCTCATTTAATTGAATAGTGGTTGCATTTCTTACGGTTAATTAAAGAAAATTTACTCAAAAAAAAAAAAAATTTTTGGTTTCCTAAAATTTGATCCTAAGATTTTTCCAAACATGGATGCAAATGCAATGGCTCGTGCTTTGAGTTTTTTGGAAAACGCTTCTGTGCAAATCCTTAAAGAAAAGCTGGTAGAGATGAATTATTTAAAAGAAATTAATTGGCATTCTTTACGTTGGTGATAAGTTAATTTACTCTCTTTAAATAGGGTGAAGACTAAATAATATTCCCAAAAGGACCAGTTTTATTCTTAATTTCTGCTATGCTAAAGTGAGCTTGTTTTGATAAAATAACATTAAACAAAAACACAATAAATTGTGACGTCAATCCGACGCAGGCAGT
>CAKKXW010000284.1:14835-25086 GCA_920937365.1 Sphaerophoria rueppellii | reverse complement strand
TTTTTTTTTTTTTTGTTTATTTTTTTTTATTCGATTATATCTTATATATAATTATTATTTTCTATAAAGTATTTGTAAATTGGAAATTTAATAAAATATTAAACTATGAATTCAATATATATATTCATATAATTATATACAATTTTTTGTGTATGCTATATTTTTTTGCTCTGTTGATTTTATAAATTTTAGCAAAGCGCGTTTCTATACAAAATCGGACGATCTAATTTAAAGCACTTAAGTTCACTATGTTTTTTATAATTAATAACAATTTTTTCTGATAAAAACGAATAGTTTATTCAGTTTCTAACTAACAAGTTAAAATTGTAATAAAATATACATTTTCCTATTCAAATGGAAGTTAATTAAACAACAATATACAGACTTTGTATGAAACGATTTGAATGTGTTTTGTGCAAGCTAGATTTCAAAATTTTAAGAAACAAGAAATTTGAAGGACTTTTGTCATTTGTGATTTAATCCGAATGACTTTCAAATACTTTTGAACCATGTCAAATTTGAAGCGATTGACAGTTTTCTTTTAGAAAGCAGAGGACTATTACCTTTGAATAGGAAGTACAGGAAGGAGTGCTATGAAAAAGAAGTGAAGCATTTTTCAAAGTAGTGTGAGTTTCTTTAACATAAATTCATTACAACAGGACTGGTCTGCAGTTGAATGGTTAATATAGGGAGCGCCAAGCGATATTTGATTTAACCAAGATTATATCGATTGTGCTTCATTTTTTTTTTCAATTTAGTGTCAAGGGGCAAACGCACGATTTTTTTTTCTCACTCTCAACGAATTCCAGCGCCTTGCCATCACCAGCAAAAATAAATGCGCCCCCGAACTCGTTTTTTCTCATCTTTTTTGACAGACGGAACTACAAATCAAGAAAATTTTTGAGAAATATATTATTTACTATTATGAAGAATTTGTATTTTACTTATGAAAAGAAGTTTTTCTTGACTCCGTTTTAGAATTGTTTTTGCACAATTTGACACCGCACCTCATTACTTTTACGGTGTTTTTATTAAGAATGATAAATTATGTGTTTTACAGATTTGTTTAATCAATTTAACAACAAAAATCTTAAAATGACTTTTTTACAGCTCGACAAAATGACAGCACAGGAGGAATGTTGACAGTACAGGAGATAAATTTGACACTATCAGAAATGTTTGGTGCTTCACTCACGTACTCTGTACATGTAGCTAATACCGCTTCCTGTACTTCTAAATGTCAAAATTTAAAGTTACAGTTTGTGTGTTTGATTGGAATCTGAGAGTGCTTCTGGACAAACAAATTAAAAGAATTCCTGTTAAAGAGTGAACGACATTTGAAATGCTTTTCAAGCATTAGAAGAACGTCATTTTTAAAAGTTGTTAAAATTTTGTACAAGAAATGTGCAACTACGGACGGCCAGTTCAAGTATTCAAAATAATACAAAATATGCAAAATCGTTAATTAAACTACATAAATGAGATATTTTTAGGAATTAATTCAATAAAAAAAATAATTATTTTTGTTTAAGTTGCTATAAGTATTATTATCTTTATTTTAAAAGCTACATTTTCGTCACTTTGATTTTTTGTTTATTATTTACAAATGCATTCTACTGCAGTCTTTTTATTTAATAAATAAAACAAAGGACTATGTACAATATTTTTAATATTTTTTTCTTTATTTAAAAAAACATGTGTTTATTTTAACCTTAACTTATTTCAATGATATTATTAGTTAGTGTTAACTTCTACTGTGGTGTTTTGTCGAAGCAAAAAGACGTTTGCTTAAATTTCTTTTTAATTTATAAGATTATAAAACTTAAACAAAAGTATTTTTAGATCTTAATATTAAATGCATGCTGATGTGAAAATGAACTTTAGGTTTTAATTATTTACAACTTTATAAGAAAAGACCAGATTTTAACGAGACTGCAAAAATGGCATAAATGCGTAAAAATAAATTTGTATAATTCGGGTACTTTTTGTAAGTTGTGAATGAGGTGATTGCAGCATTTTGATACCTAGAATAAGTGTTGGCCCAAGGGAGTTCAACTAAGATTTGACTTTTTCTGGAGTGTTTTTTTACGAATTTTACGAGTCTGAATTTTTGTTTCAATACTACGATCTTAAAGAAAGAGTGGACCAAGTCCGTATGGCTTAGTTTAAGTTGGTTGTCTCAAATGTTTTTGTTTTAGCCAAAGAGCTAACCTTGCTGAATTTGCTAAAGTAGGTTGAATTCATGATTTGTGTCTGGTCTTGGTATTATAATCCACTTAAAGTAACTGCAGCGTTTCTTTTTTTTTTTCACTGCTGTCACAAATCAAAATCATTAAAAATCAACGGTAAACAACATTCCCAAATTGTTCAAGAAATGTCATTATAATCGTAACTATGAGAAAAAATAAATTGGCTTTATAAGCAAGCTGAGTACCTATAACCTATAGCCATATTAACTTGTGACGATTGGCAACAAAATTACCTGCCGTTGTCCGTTACTTTAGTTACTTCATATTTTGTATTGTTTTTAAGTATTTTACCAATCACAATACTTTCATAAGAAGGTTTTTATGTATGTTTATGTGTTTCTTTCGGATGGATATGAACATTTCGATAGTTTTCGCATTTTATCGACTTTCAGCTTTCGGGAATCTAACGAAAGCGTAACGATTTATTGCTCCTAAAATCTTATTAAGTTTAATATCTCTTTGTCGAGAGAGTCAATTATCAATTTCTATTAGAAGATTGGCACGATTTTGTCGGATTAGAAAAGAAACATAAAAATTGCCAATTTCAATGTTGGACGTTGTTCCATGTTGTCTGCTGCCTTTTCTGCAAACTAAAGGGTTTTCCGACAAGAAGTGTTATTTTGAATAGCCCACTATTTCGGTAGGTGTCTCTTTTTAAGCTGTCATTTGACACTTGACAAGTAGAAACTACGCCATTAATAAAAATGGAAAGATACACGCTTCAACAACGCTTATTGCGTTCATCTCAGAAATCTCAGAAAAAAAATCTCAATTCTCAGCTGAGATTTTATGTTCCACCTAAAAAATCTCTGAGATCTCTGAGATCTCAGTGAGATGTTGTTAGGTGGAACTGGCCTATTGAAATTATCAAAATTGACTATAAAAATGGCGAAAATTTGGCAGAGACGGTTCGAAAAAATAAAACATTTTTGGGTCGTCGTGAAGCACCTTGTCGGACCGCAATACAGAAATTGGTGTACAAATTCGAACTGTTAGGACAAGTTAGTGATGTGAAGAATAAAACCCTTGCACGTCGCTCAAGAACAACTGAGAGTATTGCTGTTGTAGCCCAAAGTGTTGAAGAAAACTCAGGTTTGACATTCCTCGTTCTTTGGAATTAGGCATTCCACAAACGTCATTACACCGTATTTTGCATAAAGACTTGGGTCTTAAGGCTCTGGACAACGCTACGTGCCACACAAGCAATGAAACCATCGATCTTTTACGCGCCCACGAGATCTTGTGATTAAACACCTTGCGATTTCTTCCTTAAGGGGAACGTAAAAGATAAGGTCTACGCCAACAGCCCAGCGTCGGTCGATTCAAGACCTCAAAGATGGAATTCGTGAGGCTATCGAGGACATAGGGCAGCCACTTTACGATTTGGTTATGAAAAAATTCATGAAAAGGATATGGTCTTGTAAGCGGGGTGGTGGCGGTTATTTGGCTGAAATTGTGTTCCATTATTAACGGCATTCCTTCCTCCAAATACCTCAAAACTTATTTTTTTTCATACACACATACTCTTGAAGCTAACCTGCTTTTTTGAGTACACGCATAATCTTACAGTTAACCTGCTTCTTAGCTTGTAGGCAAATGTAATTTTGACAGCAAGCTTTCCCCATAGTACACAGAATACAAGGTATTATATGTCACATTTCAGAGACCTTAATGTCAGAACAAAACAAAAATTGTTGTTGTCTTATCGGCATTTCTTTTTGTGCCTCACTTCTGTCATCTTGGTCTCTGACAGATGCGCAATATAATACCTTAATCTGTGTACTGTGCACTGATCACTTATACCAAGATTGGAAACCTTGCTGTAAAAATGAAATTTGCCTACAAGCTAGGGGAGCAGGTTAGCTGTAAGAGTATGTGTGTAATACAAACTTAAAGACACAGGTTAGCTGTAAGAGTATGCGTAATAATGATACAATTGCCTACATAATAAAGCAAGTTTGCTGCAAGAGTATGTGTGTATGAAAAAAAATAACTTTTGCGGTATTTGGAGGGTAAAACGTAGGTAGGTTTCCAATCTTGTTATAAAGTGATCACTGGTACTGTGGCTTTCCCATCTTGTTATAACTGATCAGTGATTTTGTTCTTTCGCTTTTCCCTATTCGCTATACTTTTATTTCGTAAAACTCCTTTGTTTTTTGTTTGTTTTGCTTTTATATTATTTTGCGCCAAAATTGTTTCGCTTTTTTTGTTTTATTTATTTATTCTTTCGCAAAACTGTTAATTTGCAATACAATCATTTCACCACTGGTTATCTCGCAAATTATCGTTTCACTGTTTTTGATTTCTCTCAAAAATGTATTAATTGTTTTTTATTGGCAGTTAAAACGAAACGAGGTGATTTTTCAGACATTGGATCATTAAAAACCCATGCTTCAAGCATTTAGTTATATTAAAACTATGTTTTCATGTAGATAAAGTAATGTAAATGATTCGTTTTTCCTGTAATCTACCTTACACTTTTGGCGTTTTTATTTTTTACCTCTGAGCAGATCAGATGAGATCATGGATGTGAGGTTATAACTTGACGTTTGGTTAAATTTTGACACTTTGAATTGAATAAAATGTGTTAAAAATTAGACTAGCTGCGGAGTAGGTTAAAATATGACAGTAGTGGTTAAAAATTCATCCATTTTTAACCAAAATTCATCCAATTCGCACACGGCCTAACTTACTCAAGTCACTCGAGGGTATTTGACCAAAGCTGTCAACGTGACGAAAAATTAAAATTATAAATATCATAAAGGAATTGGTACGAAAAATCATTCTCTCATTGCAAATCTCATTTTCAAAATGTATTATTTATAAACAAATAAAAATGTATACATGAATCCCCATTTATTTTACTGACTGTATTTGGTATTTGCAGCTGAATGGCAAGCAATAAGTAGAATTACTAATATTAACTCATTATTAAATGCGTAGTATTTGATTTGAATTAAAATGTAAATTATGTGAATAAATAGTTACTTACTTCAACTAGGTACCTAAATTTTAATTACAGATTCACTATTTTCATTTCTTCATTTTAAAATATTTATGAATACTTTCCTTTCGAAAAAGTTATGTATTTAAAGCTTCACCATTTGATATTTTTCAGTTGTTTTACAATATTATTATTTTACAATTTTAATGAATATAATTTTTCTGAATACTATATAATTATTTATTTAAATATGAGTATATAACAATAAAGTAGCAAATACTTAAGAATTAAAAATCGATTTATGTTTAATTTCGTTATATATGAAAGAAAGTTGGTCTTTTTTCAAAATTATTATTAATAAAAGCCTATATACGAATTTAAATTAAATATTTTTCTAATATTTAAGATTTAAATAGATACAATTAAAGCTATATTTACATACATTGTTCAAAGTGTTGTTTTTTTTTAAATTTAAAAATATGTAAAGCGGAAAAACTTAATAAGAGTCCTTTTTAAGTTATTCGGAAACTTGGACGGTGGTTTGATTACAATTATTATTGTTGTTAGTATAATCGTTACTTAAAACCGAACCACTACTACTTCGTCTAATAGTAGGAAGTCAGCTGCAAAGAAGATTGAAAAATCCTCTCCCTTTTTCTGAACGTGGTGCCATTAGCATTGGAACTTGGTTTTTGTGCGTGACAGTTATCTGCAAGCGTTAAAAAAATTGTTTAACATTTAAAATATTTTTTTTTTATTTTATGGAAAGAAAAACAGACACGTTGAAAAATATTAATCCTGTGTTGTGTTGTGTCTTACAAACTGTATCCAACTTTAACTGCATATCATACTGTTTTAACTGTAAATAATCTTTTTATTTGCCTAAGAACATATTAAACTTGTTCAGTGAATACATACGCTCTGAGAGCTAAATACAAAAGAGCATCCAACATTTTGATGTTAGTTATTTTTCTTGGAAGTGTAGCTTGATACTAAAATGAAGAAAACTGACGTGACTGTCATTTCAAAATATACACACTCGTATCTGAATACCTTCCCTGCAAGTTTCAAAATTCGAAGGACAAGCTTTTACAAAGTTCTCAAAACTATGTAATTAGAAAAAAGTAAAAATAAAATCCATGCATATTAAATTCCATTTAGTTCCTCTGTCGTTGTTTGATGACACACAATCTGTGTTTGAGTTAACTTAAGCTAATTTGCACTCAGTTGTTTCACTCGTCATTCTAACTACTCTCTTGTTTACTGTTCCTTAATGAGTTTTTCATTCCAATATTTATGTTTTGTTCGTAATTATCGTAGATACATTTCATCCGAATGATTATTTCCATCCACACATTTGCTATAACACCCTTCATCGATCAAATAATGAGTTGTTATCAATTATTTTCGAGTTTTCTATATTTACACCTTGCTGGGACTCGACGATTTCATCTTCAGTATATTGGCAAATATAAGGTGTGGTAAGAGGAGCGTAATTGAGTGGTGGGTTCTTAGAAATTTATTGATGGTAATGTGTTAAGCTTATGATTGGGTTCGGAATGTAATTTCGTTGGGTCCTTTGGGGTTATGGAGTTTTGATGAAGTATGAAATCGAATCGAAGAGGCAAATTTTGAAAAGGAAAATATCTGCTTGACTGGATAGCTCATGTAAGAAACTCGTGTATTTTAGAGAGTGAGGATGTTGGGTATGTGTTTTTGGTGACCTCGCTGCTGATTCAAAACAAAAACACAAAAATATGAATTTCGGGGTCTGATGACTTTGTTGGTGACAAAGTATTACAATGTCATAAGCTCTCGATTTTTGCATCATATAAGAACCTCGAGTTCGAGGTTTTGCTCGAACCTGCTGCAATGGAAAACAGGAGCAGCAAGAGAAGATTACCGAACAAAAAGGACAAATAAGACAAAGACCCTGCGAAGGGAGAAAAGAGCATCCGTAGTTTCGCAGCACAAAGATCTAGAAGAGGCACGGCCGAAAAAACAACACCCGGGCAACGTTTCTTAAAAATGTGGAAGCAATTAGCTTCTGGTTTCAGAATCGGGAGACCGGCTCTTCAAAGCAGTGAAGCTAATGAGCGTAGCACAGGGATTTGTAGATGTTTTCAAACAGAACTTCCAATAGCTGCTGAATGTGCATATGCCAATGACGAAAAAGAAGAAAGACAAGTCAATGAAGACCCAATCCCAGCCCCCAGCACAGAAGAGGTAGAAAGAGCCATCCAAAAGCTAAGAAATAAGGAGTCCGCCAGCTCGGATTGCATACCTGCGGAACTCTTTCACTATTGGGGAGGAGTTTTGATGAATAGCATGTCCACTGACTGGCATAAGCTCCATATGACCCATCTACTTAAATGGTGATGCTATGTCATGCAAAACTACCGTGGCATATCCCTGCTTAATGTGGCATACATAATCCATAGTACTGTGTACTGTTGTACTGCAAAACTCATTGGTCTTGAATTTAATGAGGACAAAACAAAGTACATGCTTTCAACAAACAAAGCAACATCTCTGTCCACCGCCTAGGACAAACCGTCAATTTCAAGGTATTTAAAGAGTTCACCTTCCTTGGAACAAACATCAATCCCACAAGCGACACCTTAGTGGAGATCCGACGAAGAATTACCCTAGCGAGCCGCTGCTGCTACGGGTTGGCAAAACAACTGGGTTCAAAATTCCTCACTCGAAAGACAAAGTGTCTGCTATACAAAACTTTGATTTTTCCAGTCCTACTCTACGGCGCGGTGCCGAGTGCTGGACGACAAATAAAACAGGGGAAGTGATACTGGGAACTTTCGAAAGAAAAATTCTTCGACGGATTTACGGTACCGTATGCGACGGTGGCGAATGGAGAAGAAAGTTCAACCGAGAACTGTATGAGCTGTACCAAGATGTTGATGTATATACCAGAAGGCCACATCGAGCGAATGGACGACAACGCTCCAGGGAAAAAAGTCCTCTCATCGGTTCGAGACGACAAGGAAGACCGAATCTACGGTACAAGAACCAAGTGACTGCGGATGTCAGAGTGCTTGGTTTCGGCGACTGCAGTGTGCATGCGAGGCTGCAGTATCTCAGGCTGAGATCCTTCATGGATTGTGAGCCGGATAAGTAAATAAGTAAGTCAAAATCTCTGAAGCTCTCTGAACGGAGCTGTCAAAAAACTGAACAATTTGTATGGGTTTGGTTTCACATCGAACGCATTAGTATTGCTCTGTTTTATTCGAACATCTCGAAATTCTCGCCTCGAAAAAAACTTGAGGCGGTTCAGTGTCCTCTCGTTGAGAACACTAAGTTCACATCGAACAATCCAGAGCGCGCATCGAACAAACCTTATTTATCGGTTCGATGACATAAAAATCGACAAAAGTGGACCGGAAGTGCGTTCTGTTAATAACAATATTCAACTATAATTTACTATTGTCTGAATCCCAAATAGTTACAATCTATTACGAGAACTATAGCTTTTCTGTCTGCAATCACAATTAAAGTCCTAACCACTGGTTGTCTGTACTCCATATTTGGCAACTAGTAGCATCTATATTAACCAAAAAAAACTTTTCCCCTTTCCCCTCAGGTTACCTAACCCATACAATGAGTAAATACGCATCAGTTAAAACTTCTCATTAATATACAATAATTTGTTCCCGGAATAGTAAAGTAACTTTTATCAAAAATTCCTTACGAGAATTTTTGTGTTATAATACTTGACAACCAATATATGCGGCAATCGATTAAGGCGCCATCTAATGAATTGACATAGAAGCAGTTTTTTTTACTCCTTCGCTTAACCACACTCCAGCTCCAGGGTGAGTTTAAGTAAACGTTAGTTAACATAAATTGTAATTAGAAAAAAAAAAAAAAACACCGAAGCTGTTCCCAACAATTTTGAAATTTTATGTTTGATGATAATCGAAGTTCGACCTGTGAACGGCAGATACATTGGCGAAAAAAAAAAAAAAATAGAAAAGCACTGAATTGACAGGCTGGCTTTACAAAAAAAAAAAAAAAAACACGTGTACGCCCGAGTGTACACAAGAACGCATTTTCCGTTCAACCTTCCTACTTTGAAAAAATTTTCCTTAGTTAATTTCACTTTATTCTTTTTTAGTCAAATTGCAATTTTATTGATGCTTTCAACTGCAGTAAAGAAAAGGAAAGAAACCAAAGTTTTGTCATGTCCAACAACCAGACAACAAAAACGGAAACATACGTTATAGACTAACTATCAAAAACACCCTTTTCCAGACCAAAATCTATTCAAAACGAGAAAAAACAACACACAACAAGCATATGAAAGAATGTGTACTCACTGTGCATGGAGCCTGCATCCAGGGTTCGCCATCGATTTGCATTGGAAAAGTTTTTCTGGTTTTTATTGTTACCTCACAGCATTGTGCTAAACGACGGCCGGACGCCCTCAAACCTGTGCGCACTTGTCCCATATGTAGACAATTTTCCAAGCCAATGACTTCTATGAGACGATCACCAAAATCTGTCAATGACAAATGAATCAAAAGAATTTTAAACACACACAAACAAATCTCCAATCTAGGAGAGCAGATTTGATCCCAAAGGACACAAATTTCAAACTTTATACTTGGATGGTTAAAATATTGCAAATTCAAAATGTACAAACAAAAGTTTTTGGCTGACGGAGGTTAAATTTTCAAAATGAGTTCTCGGAAGTTCCGTTGAATATAGCCACGAGAAATTATACGAGGCAATGTTTTATTTCAAAAACGTGTAGAAATCAACGTTAAGGACATGTTAAATCTCCACCACAGTGGCCATATCACCATGGCAGGGAATAAAAACAATGACGCAAGCCAGCAAAAAAAAAAATAATAAAACAAGAATGTTGCTGTGCTCGTAGCAGCAATTCAAAATTACTTCCAAATGAAAGGAGCAATAAAAGTTGTGAAACGCGCCTGGATTACTAACAACCCATTTAAAGTGGCTGGAGAAAAAAAAAAAAAAAAAAAAAACACTTGAGTAAAACTTTTAAATTGGAGGCAGTCGGTTTTTGAAAACAAA
>CAKKXW010000283.1:0-32919 GCA_920937365.1 Sphaerophoria rueppellii | reverse complement strand
AATTTGAGAGATCTACCAGCGTTACACAGCTGCATGGGAAAGAACTACGTGAACTATCGGCTTGGGGATAACAGTAAAAGTTGCGACATAAATTCCCTATACCATGGGATATCTACTTAAGCTATTGTTTCTCTATGACTATATCAAGGCTACATTCTTCGGAAATTTATTATTTCTACATTTCATCATCTTCAATTAAACTATATACTCAACTCAGTAGTCCAACCCTCTCTGATCGTAAACTCTAATCCGAAATTATTGATTTATTAATTATTTCTCTCAGAAAGTTATAAATACAACTATTGATCACGAATATCATCACACTATGACCACGGTTAAATATTACATTATTTCATGATACTATAGTGAAGTCCACGTTATAATAGCAGTGTTTGATGGTATTGCTATCCTTGTCTATCATTCAACAAAGCGGATAGCGCTATCTCTTTCTAGCTTTGCTCCGTTGCCAGATCCTCTTGTAACAATGATGAATTGATAATGAATTAACAAAATATTTTATCTTAAATATAAGAATCCTTTATTAAATTATAGGAAAACATAATTTCTTGCTTAATAAAATATAATTGATTATTGAATGAAAAAGACTAAGAAATTGTCAAAAAACCACAGATTTATTGATACTTAGAAAGACCGGTTTCGGTTATTACACCAATGTCAGTCTCTGATAAATCAGTCTCCGGAACCGGTCTTTCTAAGTATCAATAAATCTGTGGTTTTTTGATAATTTCTTAATCTTTTTCATTCAATATGGATAATTACCACAATATCAACTTCTCAACTACACAAAACGTATAATTTATTGTTTTAAACGAGAACGAACAGTTAATATTACATCATTAAACCTGTATTAGCTACCGTCTATAGAAGGCATTGACAACACTGAGGTTCGGCAACGTTGTTCTCTCATTTCTCCACTGCCATTATAACGTGGACCTCACTAAAATATTCCATCAATCTCGTCTAATCACTTGGTGCCGATACTGTTGTAGTCTCGAATTATAACGACGCTGATACTACAATAATTAAAAACTATACTTAAAAGCACAAAACATACTATGAAACATAAATCACACTACAGTAAAACACAATACAATACTCACATTTCTGGTACTTAACGTCCAAAACAGAGGGACAAAACGACACCATCCTATCCAGGGTTGAGAACTTGTTAACCGGCGTTAAACACGATAACATTTGACGTGTTGTTACTTGTAACAGTATAATATATTATTTTGATTTTTAACCGGCGTTAAACAAGAGAACATTTGACGTGTTGTTGCTTGTATAACTTTTGACTCAGTTCAAATTTTGTGAAATTATTCTACTTTCTATACTTGAACAGTTAGCAGTATAACATTTGACTCAGTCTAGCGCTTGTGAAATTTGGGGTTAAACAAGATGACATTTGACTGATGGAACGTGTTGCTACTTGTATAACTTTTGACTCAGGTTAGATTTTGCGAAATTATTCTACTCCGTACACTTGAGCAGTTGCAGTATTACATTTGACTCAGTCTAGAGCTTGTGAAATTCTGGGGTTAAACAAGATGGCATTTGACTGATGGAACGTGTGGTTACTTGTATAACTTTTGATTTTGTATCGGGCCTACTTGAGAAATTGCTAAATAGCAATTGACGCAGTCAAAATTTGGAGAATTTCACTTTGTATACTTGAATATTTTTAGTATATTATTTGACACAGTCTGGATTTTGCAGAGCTTTACAAGTCAAGAGGGCGTTAAACAAAATAACATTTGACTGATGGAACGTGTGGTTTAGCTGGTTACTTGTATAACTTTTGATTTTGTATAGGGCCTACTGAGAAGTTTTTGTATAGCAATTGACGCAGTCTAGATTTTGTAGAATTTCACTTCATATACTTGAACAGTTTTAGTAAATAACATTTAACTAAGTCTTGATTTTTACAAGTCAAGAGGGCGTTAAACAAAATAACATTTGACTGATGGAACGTGTGGTTTAGCTGGTTACTTGTATAACTTTTGATTCTGTATAGGGCCTACTTGAGAAGTTGTTGTATAGCATTGACGCAGTCTAGATTTTGTAGAATTTCACTTCATATACTTGAATAGTTTTAGTAAATAACATTTTACTCAGTCTAGATTTTGTAGAATTTCACTTTGTATTCTTGAACAGTTGTAGTGTAACATTTGACTCAGTCTAGATTTTGTGAAATTCCGGCATTAAACAAGATAACATGTTGACTGATGGAACGTCAGGAGAACGCGGTTGCAATGATACAGCGTGTAGATACAGTCTTGGAGTAGCGATAGACGAGTAATATACATAGAGTAACGATGAATGAGCGTAGAGCAGAAGAACGATAGAGAGGAATCGAAGTGGATCAGACAAGGTCGCGGCCACAACTGAAACTGAAACGCGGACTGACCGAAAAGCTGTTCTGGACAAGAAGTGGCTACTCTTTCTTCCCTCTCATTCCCCGGCCACTCCCCCCTATCGATGGTCAACTGACTGCATTTACATGGTAAACCTAACTTCTCTACCCCCCCGTCCCAATTCACCCTCCTCAGCACAGCGGGATGGGGATGATCCAGCATTCACACCCTCACACGACCCTCGATCATTGTTTCACACCGAAATCAGCTACTGGACTGCATAGGATAGCAGTCAATTTCCATCTGAAACGGTCCTAACCCACAAAGGAAGATGTCTTCAAAGCAGTCGAGTTCGATCTACAGTCGCCATGCATTTAAAGTGGAGGTTGAATGTTGGAAATTTCATGAAATGCTTCCGTGTGAATGGATAACTTTTGATAAAATTCGTCCTAAACTGAATTGTTTGCTGAATAAATACTGATGAAACTCGTCCGAAAATGAAAAGCTTCAATCTTAATGAATAAAATCTTATTAACAATTCGACTGAGTCATTGTCAATATTGTAGAACCATTCCATCTATATATACAAAAGCGAAATGGCACTCACTGACTGACTGACTGACTGACTCACTCACCCGCAGAACTAAAAATCTACCGGACCAAAAACGTTTATTATTAATATAACGGCAATATTTTAACACTAAGGGTGGTTTTTAAGGGTTTAAAGTTTGTCTTTTAGCATGTATATTCTTCTTATTCTCTTCTTATTATAATTGAAAAATGTCCATACATATGTTAATATAGAACTATAATCTAGAGAGAGTACCTCTTCGAAACAGTTGTTAACTGGTAACTAAATTAATAATTTTGTAAGGTTGGCATTAAGTTGAGCTGACTTTGTCAGGTGGCACTTAGTTGAAGATTGAAATGCATTTATCGCGGAAAAAATTGATTGGGCACTGCTACTTCAATCACAGCTATTCCTGGGAATATTATATTACTAGCCGTCAGGCTCGCTTCGCTCGCCATATCCGTTTAGCTGACGTTTAGTCTGAACCCCCGACTGTATCGTCCTTACATATGATAAAAATGCTCAAATGAAAAATGCAGGCGAGCGACGCGAGCCTGCTGATCTCACTCTTGGACGATCCAGTCGGGGGTCAGGGGGCGGAGCCCCTGGCTAGAAGGATATGGCGAGCAAAGCGAGCCTGACGGCTAGTAATTAAATAAAAACACACATATGTGGCCTGTGTGGTCACGAAACATGGTCGTGTTCCGTATAAAACTGTGTGAATTTGACAACATAATGTGTGTTTATTTAAATTCGTCCAAAACTGAATAATTCAGTTCAATTTGGATATTTTATCGTTGAGAGTGTATTGCGAAATATGAAATTAAATTGAAAAATATCAATTGAAGTCTACGATACTCTTGTCAATCAGTTATGGCATTGATAATATCACGTGGTATTGAGCAATGATTGTTTGTCAGAATATTGGCGTTTTATTGATAGTTCATTTGTTGCTTTGGTTTGTAGCCGGATGGGATATCTTATTTTTGTTTTTGCCTTTATATTTTTATTTTCTTTATACTAATCTTATTGTTTGTAGTTCTATCATTTTGCAAGAAGTTTATATATATATATATATCGAAAATGAACTCACAGCTAGCGCACAAGTTCGCTTTGCTAGCTGTGCCAATTCTATTTATTCAATCGAAATGTATTATTCATTTTGATGATTATGTATCTACTGATTATTTAAGTTATTATTGTATTAATGATTTGAAGTATTCCAAGTGATTTTGTATTTTTGTATTTTGGCAAAATAAAGATTTTTTTGATAAATTAAGTTGGAAACTTGATTGAACGCAATTTCCCTAACTAGGAGTTTATGGTCGAATTTGTCCGAAATTGGAATAATAAAGCTTTATAGGGTTCAAGTGGTAGTGAAGTTAATGATAATAATAATATCGAGTGACCTGGCTGGCTCAGGTCTGGTATCAGAGTTTTCAGGTCGCAACTGATCAATTTCAGGGCCTCTGACATGACCTAAAATAACCTAAGTTGAAGTTTGTTTATAACGACGAGCATTCATTTCTATTCTGTAATAATACTGCATAGCAAGAAAAATTTTTTTCGCTATAATTTATTATCAAACGAAAAACCAATCTATATGCTATCAATATCATCAAAACACCTCTGTTTCTCTTGCAAACCGAGTACCCAACTAACATTCGATTCACAGAGTAGGTTCACAGTTAGCACGTTAGCAGGTGCAATTACAGTTTTATTAACTGACCGAAACCTGAATACATCTATTCGACTCCATCTTTTCCTATTATTATTGAGTTGTAAAGCATTTACATCTTTACCAATTTATCATTGAGTAGTAAAGCATAACGGAACTTGTAATATTTACAGAGTAGAATTTATTTATTTATTGATTCATGGATACAATAAGTACATCATCAAACTGATAGGGAGAGAAAAAAAAATCTGGTGTGGCGCACTCACACAACTTTCCTTGCCGTTATGAAAATTGATCACCTGACGCTAGTGTTCCCGGCATCTCAAGTCAACTACGAGCTATTCAAATTTCAAAGATTGAGCCAGCTGGTGACAGGACAATAATGCTGGATACACACGAGGTCTGCTATCTCTTCATAGTGAATGATTTAATAGAATCAACAGTTGCCAACTTATTGAATAATCACATTTTCTCAATTTCAAGCTTATTTTAAATTTTAGGTGAAAATGTTGGACATTAATTGAAGAGATTTCCATGCTGAATCTTTTCCACTCAAAATTTTTCGTTTAAATTGTATCTGAGACCTGATAATTGGAAATCTAAAATCAAACTTTGCATAGATGGGGCGGAGCTCCAGGAATTTTACAGATATGAGACTTGTGGCAGTTGATTAGCTTATCAATACTATTCTAGGTATGAATTTGATCAAAATCGTTGGAGCTATTTTCGAGAAAATCGCGGAAAAACCCTGTTTTTGACAACATTTTCGCTATTTTAGCCGCCATCTTTAATTGCATTTGATCGAAATTGTTCGTGTCGGATCCTTATACTGTAAGGACCTTAAGTTCCAAATTTCAAGTCATTCCGTTAATTGGGAGATGAGATATCGTGTACACAGACGCACATACACTCATACACAAACACATACACACACACACACACACACACACACACACACACACAACACACACACACACACACACACACATACAGACCAATACCCAAAACCACTTTTTTGGACTCAGGGGACCTTGAAACGTATAGAAATTTACAAATTGGGGTACCTTAATTTTTTTCGGAAAGCAATACTTTCCTTACACTAATTATTATGGTAAATAGGGCAAGGAAAGTAAAAATAAGGTAACCTTGTGCTATTCCTTTCCAAAATTAAGACAGGGTTACACATACTCCGAAATATATCAAGTCTTCTAGTTCTTCACTTCACAAAATTTTCAGTCATTAAATAATGTTCACAAAGTATTTAAAATACTAACTTTTTGTAAAGTATTAAGTATTGCATTCACATCTTCAACAGAAGTAGTAGAACATTCACAGTGAATCTAGAATTGATTTGATTACCAGAAACAAAGCGTTCGAAATCAACTGAATCCAGATAAACTCGACAGTGTTTATATAATGATGCTTTCACCTGAGTTTATGGATCGAATAGCATAGGATAGTTGACGGTGTGTTCTTGTTGAAGCAATGCTCCATCCTTGTTGTGCAATGAGAACAGTAATAAAGTTTCACAGCCGCCTCAAACATAGTTGCCTTACGTGCATGAATGGTTAACCTTTTATTTGCCACTGAATAAGCAGCATACTAACCTTATTACTTTACAGTACTGTCTTCTAACCCAATCAGATACAATAATAGCATAGAATAAACAAAAAGAATTTATCTGTTTTCCTTGGCAACAGTTCAAAAGATGATAGATTAAGTGCTTGTTGCACAACAGCCGGTTAAATTTTAACCGTGATTATTTCCACGAGAACCAATCAGAGAAGCCGTCTTTTCAAAATGCCTTCTCTAATTGGTTCTCGTGAAGATTAATCCGGTTAAAATTTAACCGGCTGTTAAAATTTAAAATTTAACCGTGATTATTTCCACGAGAACCAATCAGAGAAACCGTCTTTTAAAATACGCCTTCTCTGATTGGTTCTCGTGATATTAATCACGGTTAAAATTTAACCGACTGTTGTGCAACGGGCCTAAAATTTAATAGGATGAAATTTAAATTTTAACCGTGATTATTTCCACGAGAACCAATCGGAGAAGCCGTCTTTTCAAAAATGCCTTCTCTGATTGGTTCTCGTGATATTAATCACGGTTGAAATTTAACCGACTGTTGTGCAACCAGGCCTAAAATTTAATAGGATGAATAGTTTAAAGGAAATTGAGAAATGATTGGGGATTTAGAAATCCTAGAGGATTAATAGTTTTTAAGGATATGAATAATTGAAAGAGAAAAGTTCCAAAGGATAAACGCATATATAGTCTGAAGGTAATGTAGAAAGGATTAAGGATTGAGACATTTTAAAGGACATAAATAGTGTCTCTTTTCTGTATAGGGCTACTTGTAATATAGATAGAAATAAAAATAAAAATCTCAGTATCCTTTTTTGAATTATTTTATCACAACATGTTTCAACATTGATGCCATTTTCAAGTATGACTTAAAATGGTGAAACTTGAAAGTATGAGTTGAAACATATTGTCAAAAAAGGGTACTGAGATATTTATTTCTATTTCTATTTATAGGATATAAATAGTTGTGAGGAAATCGAGAAATAATTAAGGATTTAGAAATTGATACATTTTGAAAGATTAACCATTTTCAAAGATATGCATTTTTGAAAGAAAATTGAGAAATAACTTCCTACAGGACGATTCTCGTTTACAACAGCAAATCAATCATGTTTGAACATCTAATTAATTTAATTCTATAACTATAAAAAAATACCTAAACCCTCAATAAAAGTGAGATATTCACAAATGGCCATCCTAAATCCAAACTGTTTTGATATTCTTCTATAATAACAATTGTTGATTATCAGTATGAAATGAATTAATTTAATTCATTTCTTAATTAAGAATGTATTTGGATGAATATTTCGAACAAGTGACGAGAGAATACTAGCTTAGATTATGCTAAACGTTTATACAAAACGTATCCATAATCAAAGATACAAGTGAATTGATTATTATCAAGTAGTATCATTCAAGGGTCATAGTAAATACCTTTCAGTAGTTGAATAGATATTGGATGGTAAAATTATTGTAGAGCTTATCATAGAGCTTTCAAAAAGTACCATACATCTCATCAAATCGTTCAAAATTTCAAATTGCTGTTTGAAAAATAATAAACCATCACCTCAGTTCTATCAAGTATTGTAGAAATCATAATTATACATTCAAATTATATATAACTGCAGGGTTTTAGTGATTAGAATGTGATAAACTGATTCCTTTTGTGGAATGAAATAAAATTGCAACGAGGTTCGCGGATCGGGGGTGAGAACTGTTCTTTGAACCCTGCACAACGCAAGATGAGAAAGTTACAAATTTCTCCGTTAGGTTGCAGTGTGCTCCACAAACAGAGAAACATATTTCCATGGAGCTGAAGTTTGTCAAGTCAATATCAAACTACAATCTTTCTTCCCGGGCTGACAAATAATTTTTGTATAGTAGCGCTCATCGAATTTCCATCTAGCTGTTTACCCTGTTGTCAATATTTGCAGTAGCAGAAGTGTCCGGGGTGATTTTCAGCATTCAATTGGGATTTTCGTTCAATAATAATTATTTCATATCAAACCTTTTTTCTGCTATTTGAAAACAAACCAAATTGAAGAGAGGTTTTCCTTGTAGGGGAAGTTGAAGAGTAATATTTCATAGAGAAGAAATAGTACAAGGAGTATTATAAATTTTTTTCTGCTAGTCAGTGATTTCTTGTGAAAATAATAAATAAATATATGTTATGAACACCAATATGATTCTTCCTCAATCATACCTTCATTGTAAATACCACAAGTTCTAAATAGTGTGTTTTTCTTTTCAGTCTCAAAATTTCATAGTTTTTTCAAATTTTGGAATTTTCTAATTAATTGTAATTGATTTAATTCAATTTAGAGGTATTTTTTTATTTGAGAATGATTTTCGGTGTGTTCTGAATTTTAAATTGAGTGTGTAATTAAAGAATGTTAAGTGACACATAACCTAGCTACATTTGGACTGTTGTATAAATTAGAACTGGAACCGCATTGGGTGTACAATCCTGTGGTACTTTTCTGTAAGTTGTGTAATTCTCATTGATTAAATAAATAAATAAACGTCAATTCAACTCAGCAAGTTTTGGTAGAGAGTTAGTGGGAAGGATATTTTGAATATTCTTTCCGAATAATGGACATTGATATGTCCAAAGCTCCGCCAATTTATGTAGATGCATAACAATATTATCTATAGTTATCACAAATTACTTTTTCCATATCATATACAGTTCAATAATAATTTTCTTAGTCTATATTATGTAAATTCATCTATAATTTTGCTGTATTGTAAGATATTGTATATAAGTGTATATATTGTTGTAATCTACATGAATAAAGTAATCAATCAATCAATATGATGTTTTCTCAATTATATTCTCAAATTTGATTCAATTAAACAACTATACTCAGTACATTTGTATAATGTGTCTCCTGTTTCCTTTAAGAAAATTCAACAGACAACGATTTAGCAGACTAGAAAGTATCAGGAACGGAAACATTGTATAGCTGTCAAATCCTGTTGTTTTCAAACCTGTATCATAGAATAAAACAATCTTTAAAGTTTTTTTCTGTCTGTATATATGCTACTTAATGAATAAATAGAACCAGGAAAAAAATAATAGTGGAAATAACTGTTGTGGGGTAGGCCTATTGAATAATGTAGAAGATTTTTTTTCCAACAGGAGGAACTTGTATTGACCTATCATGTATCCGTTTTGATTGATAGGTCCAATAATGGCAAGACCACATCCTCCCTCATACATGGTAATATATCAGTCTTATAATTGGATAAATAATAAGTTGTTAAATGTTAATAACAATAATTATTCTTGGTGTAGGTAATTACGTGCAAAGACTTTGTTTGTTAGTGACCCACATAATCTCTCATGTGGTGTTGAGAGATATCTGCTCATAAAATAATGCAACAGGTAGTTGGTAGTTGCAGCTGGAGAATAAAACAAGAACTGACACAAAAATGCGGCTGAAATAATGAGGCAATTAATGATTGAAGGCCTTGTCGCCATGTTGCTTTACACATGGAATACTGATAACACTGAATCACATTATATTGTTTATCATTGAAGACACAAATTAATTTTCTAATTAGATTCGTCAATTAATTAAAAAGTAATGAAACGTCATGTTTTATTTAGAGAGAGGAATAAAGACTGGGTTTGTGGTAAATATTTTCTTACTGGAATAATGATAAAATGAATGGAGAGCATGTTAGGGATACGAGTATTGAATCTTGATTTTGTTTGTAGAGTATATCATTTCCATTCATTATTGTATCATGAGAGGTTTAAGAGTTGGAAAGTTTAAAAGGATAGTTGAAAAGATGAGATAGGTAGTTGAAAAGAAAGGATTGTTGGATAGTTACCTATTATGAAAATAGTTCATAGAACTTCCATCATTATCACAGAGAATTATCACCAAACACTTACATTTCAAAGCATATCATAAATGCTTTCATAATGTGGATTGTTCATAATATAAAATTACTCATAAGTTTTATTGAAAGTGAAAATTGTTATTCAAACAATCACGATTCTTTATTCATTTATACAATAAGTACATTATCAAAATGATAGGGAGAGTTCGACTGAGTCATTGTCAATATTGTAGAACCGTTCCATAATTGAATAAAAACACAAATTTGTTGTCAAATTCTACACGAAACCTTGGTCGTGTACTAAATAAAAAAACAGTGTAGAATTTGACAACATATTTGTGTTTTTATTCAATGATAGTGAGAGGAAAAATAAGGTAACCTTGTGTTGATTCAACACATCTTTCCATTAATTATGATTCTAAACATAACTTTCATGTGATTCTATTGTTATCGTTCAACAAAATGGCATCCACAAACTGACGTAATATCCTCAGCCAATGAGAGCTCGGCTTGTGAAGAGCCCAGAAAGTGTACTCGCACCTGATTGGTGGACGTTGTGTGATGTAGTAGATCAGTCACCAGTCATTTAAACCAATAGAATTGGAGAGGGCGTTCCATAAGCTAACAGCTGAATGCTTGTTTCTGACATACTTATTTGTTTTATATTGGAAAACTATTTAGTTTCTACAGATGGAAATGATTTACAGCATTCAATTTGGATTTTCGTTTAGTAATAATTATTCGTTTGATGCAATAGTTATCCTATTATATTAAGCGAGCAAATACTGTATATTTGTATAAATCTGGCTATTTATGTTCAACGGATCTCGAAAACGGCTCCAACGATTTTCACGAAATTTGGAACATAGTAGGTTTATGATATAAACATTCGATTGCACTAGATCTCATCCTTGAGAAAACTCGCTGAACGACATTAGAAGGATAATTCATCCTTGGCTGAAACAGCTGTGGATAGTAAAAAAGTGAGTGAGCGAGTGAGTATGTGAAAAATCAAAATATCGCATCCCCGAAATTCATAAGATGACATATAGCCAGCTGTGAAATATAAACACGATCATTTTAGGGAATTGAGTTCTGCTTATCTATAAATAAAAATAAGGAGCGAAGCTCGGTGCTCCGATATTAATTATGCATCAACAATAGTGCAATAATTTTCTTTTTTAATATAAATAAAAAATTAATATTCATGAGGGTACTCAGATTAATATTTTTATTTATTTGTTTATTTATTTATTTATTCATTTATTTATTTATTCAATCATCAGAATTACACAACTTATAGAAAAGTACCACAGACTTATAAGCCCAAAACGGTTCCAATTCTATTTTATACAACAGTCCAAATGTAGCTAGGTTATGTGTCACTTAACATTATTCAATTACACACTCAATTTACAATTAAAAACACACAAAAATCATTTTTAAATTTAAAAAATACTTCAAAATTAAATGAAATCAATCACAGTTGATTAGAAAAGTCCAAACTTTAAAAAACTATAAAATTTTGAGACGAAAAGACAAACACACTATCTAGATCCAGAACTTATCACAGCTGTATGATAGTGCAATAACTATTGATTTAATTGTCTACAGTTAATAAGTAAAAAATCTGAATAAATTTGGAGAGTTCTTGTAAAGTATAGAAGAGAATAGTATATAAAACGTATAGAAGAGCATCATTTATCGATTCATCCAGTAACTGGACCATCACGCAAGACCTACTTACCGTAACAATATTCCTCACCATCTCTTTCACTTGTCAATTTTAATATATCAAAACCAAACACCACTCCATACCTACTTGAGATAACAATACTGATACTCCTTTCATTACCATCACTTTGAGTTGTCAATTTCAATATATTAAGACCAAAAAATCGAATTTTTTTAACGTTTCTTGCAGCGCTATTCTGCTACAGACAAAACGAAACACCACGCCAGATGTACTTAAAGATAGCAATATTGATACTCCTGTCATTACCATCACTTTGAATTGTCAATTTCAATATATTAAGACCAAAAAATCGAGTTGTTTAAACGTTTCTTGCACCGCTATTGTGCTACAGACAAAACGAAACACCACACCAGATGTACTTAAAGATAACAATATTGATACTTCTTTCCTTACAATCACTTTGAGTTGACAATTTCAATATATTAAGACCAAAAAATCGAGTTGTTTTAACGTTTCTTGCACCGCTATTTCGCTACAGACAAAACACCAGCGAATTGTTCTTGTAGGGGGAGCATCCGAAACGTATGCAAGCGGCAGAAAAAAGAAGTCTTCAACTTGAAATAAGTCTGAACCTTTCCTCAGATAATGGTCAGTTGCCGTGAGACCACGTTTGACATGGAAATGTTCCACATACATAATATATGAGAGGGTTTTAATAGCGGGTCGAGTAGCTGAATAAAGGCCTGATGTTAGGCGGTAGGAGGCGTGAAAGAGGCGGCGTTTGAGTCGGAAGCCGCTCGGCCCTTTGAGCGTGACCGTGTCGGAGACCGTAACGGCCGGTCAAAGGTTGTGGCGAGCAATTGCATTTGCATCCCAGGGTCGGTTGCAAATTGAGTGCACACTTTAAAATACAATATTGAGAGTTCTTTGCCGAGTGGCCGGCCGCTCGATGGGCGAAGTACTTAAATGTGCACGGATGCATGTTCCCAGGAAACTTTATGATATGTTTTGTATCATCAATATTTTATTTCCTGTTTTGAAGTGTGGGTGATATGACATTATATTATATATCAATCAAATCAAATCACTTTTTTTGACATCATCATCATAAAATGACACTTTACATATTATACCTGTATACAGAGGTGGGTAAAAGTCCGAGAACGGCTTAATATCTCATACACAAAGGTAATTTGACGGTGGGTGTGATTGGGGATCTCACTCAAATTGAAAATACTACTTCACTATCACTTTAGAAATTTGGTCCACCATCTTGGATCGGTCATTTTGAACGCAACTTTATTTTTTTAAATAGGAAAGTGGTCATGCAATACATGATTTCGATACGGAATTTTAAGAAAAAATGAATGGTGAAAACCGCACATCGATATCTCAAACCGTTTAGAAGATATTTTTATTATTAATCAATACCACATTTTTTTATGAGATATCAAGCCGTTCTCGTACTTTTTTCTCACCTTTCTGCTTTGAATAGTATTGATTAATAATGTGAATATCTTCGAAACCGTTTGAGATATGGATGTGCGGTTTTCGCCATTCATTTTTTCTTGAAAGTTCATATCGAATTCATGTATCGCATAACACCCTTCCTATTTAAGAAAATAAAGTTGCATTCAATATGGCGGATCCAAGATGGCGGACAAGATTTTTAAAGTCATAGTGAAGTAGTATTTTCAATTTGAGTAAGGGACAAAACATGATTCATGATTTACATTGAAGATGTGCATTTCTCATGTGAATCGAATCATGCTGTTTTCAAAATAGTTTCCTGAACTATGTCCAGTTCAGTTTTATTTGAGTTTTATAATAGAGAAAATATAGCATAAGCTATCTTATGCTATCGTTAGCCCATGGTTTTATCAAATCAAGTTGTTATCTATTATCAATAATAATAATATCTTGAGTACCTTAGAAAAAGTACTACGAATAGAATAAAAACCTCACCAAGTTCTTCTCTTCCTTGCTATTACATCAAAGAGTAAGAGAGTATTGTACTCTCTAATATCCACAATACTGTACTTTGTAGTTTCCATTTTCCTATGATATTAGACTGAGAAAAACATTTATATCACAAGCAACAAAACCAGTGATTTGTTTTTGATTGTACAAGCAACCTCACATGCGCAATTCGCAGTGTGGATGCGAAAAAGACGTTCGTTCGTCGGTGAGGGAGTGTTATGAAGGAGGTGCAGGGTGCGAGAAAGAAGGCAATGCCATCGTAAAAGATGATGTCCGATGTAACATAAATCACAACGTAGACATCTGTTTCTGATGTCTCCATAATATCGTAAAAAGTTTTCTCCTCGGATCTAATTTTCCCATAATCTTCAGTGTTAACATCGCTATAACAGTTTACTCGATTTGGTATTGACCACCTACAAATATCTGTGAATCCAGATTTGATCGCATTTATTGGTTCTTCAAAACAAAAAATATACAAAAACAAAACGTTCAGCAAAAATATAAGAAACCAATCACCTGCAAGGAAAATCACGCAGGTGAGAGTTTGTAATACAATTTATATTTATATTTATTAAAAAAAAAATTTTTTTGTAATACAATTTATATATATTTATTTATATTTATTGTGATAACGGTGTTGAAAGATCCTCATAATCACATATAGAATCGGAAAGATAAAAAAGTAAATTCGAATGGCTTTTGTTGGTGGGGAGTCCCTTGCGGGAAGGTCCCACCGCCTGAATATATAATTTAAGCCGTCAATGGGCCTGACGATTGTCATACTTCAACCGGGACCGACAGTTTAACGTGCCCATCCGATAACACGGGAGTGATCTGGTTAAAATACTTTTGGTATTGAGAGGGTTTGAACCCTCATCGGAAAGATGATTGGTTGTATCGAAATGTGATAATTGAATGATGTGAGAGTCAAGTGGAAAGTAAAACAAGGAGGGTGGGTTAATAATTAAGTTTGAAATGGATTCTTTCGAGAGTTTGCATAATTTTACAATAATGGAAACAATTTTTCTCATACTGTTTCTAGAATATTTGGTTCTTCAAACTCTACAACCTTGCAAATTTTCAGATAATTTCAGTGGAGAAATATTCTCCAGAGGAGAGAGATCTTCAATATTTTTGCAACGTTTGATAACGTGAATTAATTCTCGAGAAAGTTGTTGAGTTCCTCATGTAACAGGGGTTCAAATATGAGTTTGAGAAGTTTTGAAATGTAGAAAATATAAGAAAAATTCTAAAATGTTCTTAAAAAAGTTCTAATTTTTTTTTAAATAATAGGATACTTCAAGTTTTTATTAATTTTAATAAAGTAGCCCATAAAGGTGAAGTGAAGTTAAACAAGTTATTGACGTACATCTAATTATTTATTTATTTATTTTTTAGAACAGTCACAAACACGATATTTGGAAAGAGAAACAGGCAATTGCCCAAAACTTCTTCAATTCCTTGATTTTGGCACATAAATAGTCCAAAGTGAGGTTAAGTTTAAAATTTCTGTTTTCACCAAAGATTAACACTCAGAGAATACGTATTCGAGATATGACTGATGAATTTTGAATTTTGAAGGGTTGATAAGAGCCGGAAATAACACTAAACAATCCGAAAGTTCCAATAATATTGAAATAAACTTGAAAAATGATCTTCATTATCGAATCATATCTAATCAGGCTTTTATTCCCTTATTCATCAATTCTCTTAACTTGCGTGTAATGTCATTCTCTTGCCTGTTTTCAGCTTCATTCAATCTTTCCTTACTCACATTATATTCTGGGGTAGGTTACGAACAAAACTGCCTGGTCGATATGTAGATTTTATCTAGCTATCGAACTTCGATATCTATATAAATAATAATAATAATATCGTGTGACCTGGCTGGCTCACGTCTGGTGTCAGAGTTTTCAGGTCGCAACTGATCAATTTCAGGGCCTCTGACATCACCTAACGACTGCTTTTTAGGCAGCCGGGACCGACCGAAAACATGTCCATCCGAAACACGGGAGTGGCCCGAGATAAATATCTTGCCCGGGCCGGGATTTGAACCCGGGCCTCTGAATCATAAAGCCAACATCTGATCCACTCGACTACGGCCACTCCTTATCTATATCAACGACTCTAAGGGCCGGTTTCCGAGCTCGGGATTTTGCTAAGTCCTAGACTTCAAACAGCTGGAGTCAGAAAATTGGTTTTCCAAAACGGGGCGTAGTCGCAGTCATTGTCATAGTCAAGTTTGAATTAAATTTCAAAAAACTAGAAAATTGAACACAAAATATAATAAAGAGAAAATAGTGTAAAGTTTCAGCTATTTCGAATTATTTAGGAATGTCTAATTTCGTCAAGGAAAAACGTTTACAATATTATAGAAATGAGAAAATAAAAACTACGACTACTGTTATAAAAGTTGCGACTACGCCCCGTTTTGGAAAGCCAATTTTCTGACTCCAGCTGTCAAAAGTCTAGAACTTGGCTGAAACCCGAGCTCGGTAACCGGCCCTAAATGTTTTTAATAAAATTGCAAAGTTTTTTAGTGGAATTGATCTGCCCCGCGACTTATCAGTTCTGTTCACACCTTTATTCATTTATTACATTCCACATCAATATATCAAATTAATGATTGGGAGAGAATCAACAGGATAAACCCAGAACTATTTCTCTTCCTAATTTTGATAAAAATAGTCCAAATGAGGTTATGAAAACATTTCTAAAAAGATAACGAAAATTTACAGTGTAACTCGTTTCAGTTTTTGCATGATTTACAGTGTAAATCACTGTAAATGATGTAAATAATCACTGTAAATTTACAGTGTAACTCGTTTCAGTTTTTGCATGATTCAAGTTGATCATAATATGTTTGCATGGAACCCAATGTTCAATTTACAATTACGCACAAAAGTATAGCAAATGTAAGATGATCTGAGTTCCCTGTGATGTAGCCTTCTCACTCTCACACATTGTTACTCTAGCTCTCCATTTCTTTCCAAACTAGTCTATTCTTCAGATCTTTGGCGTGTTGTGATATGATTCATCATCTATACCATATCTCTTACAGCAGATTCACCCTCCCCCACTTGTAGAAAGGTTCAACTACACATGACCTATTCTCATAATGGAAGGGAAAAACCTAGGAGGGGTAGTAGAGGATAGAAAAGATGTACAGGAAAGAGACAGGAAAATAAAAAAGAGAACAGTCCGCTGTTGATAACGTGCAATACTGGATGAAATTAATATCTAAGATACTCCCTTATTTCCGCTTCTATATCCTGGTCATATTGTTTGCTCGAGTACTGACTTCCTGATCAATAAATAATATTTCTCGTATCAGTGCCTTCTTCAACCCTTCTCATGTTTGTAGTACTGCTCTTGTTATATCTTATTTTTCATTTTATTCTTCATGATAATTGTAATTGTGACATAACCTAGCTACATTTGGACTGTTTCATAAATTGGAATTTGAACTGTTTTGGGTTTTAGCTTGTAGTATTTTTCTAGAAGTTGTGTGATTCTGAATGATTGAATAATGTAAGTGAGTCTAAATTTAGTAAACCTAAAATTTCTGCTCCTCCTCCACCTCTGTTACGTATCGTAATTGAATGATGAAGCCTAACTAATTCCTCTTCATTCTTTATTGATTCATACAAAAAGTACATCATCAAAGATTATAGGAATGAAAAAATAAGGTAACCTTGTGCTATACCTCTCCCAAATTTAGATAAGGTTACATAAGTCCGAAATAGTCTTTTAGTTGAAAAGAACAACTATCCCGAAGCTCATAATGGCTGAGAAATGCGAATTATTTACTCCGAAAACACTTGAGTTATTCGAGATGTCGTAGAATGAACAGCTACATTTATTGAATTGATTCAATCCACCGTACGAATATAAGGGAATGAATGCAGCACATTTTGGCAGAAATCTTTCAGAATCTATGAAAAATTCTTCTCATTTCCACCTACAAGACATCACCAAAAAGTTACTTATTTTTTCACTTAAATATTTATTTGTTAATATTTATTATTATAATTGAAAAAAGATGTGGGGGCTAACATATTCATATAATTATTATAATTCTTATTAAACGAGATAATGTCGGTCCCGGCTGAAGTATGACAGTCGTAAGGCCCATTGACGGCTCAAATTATATATTCAGGGTCGTGGAACCTTCCCACAATGGACTCCCCACCAACAAAAGCCATACGAATTCACTTTTACTTTTTATTAAACGAAAATCATTAAATAACCATTCACAGCATTTGATTGGGATTTTCGTTTAATAATGGTTATTTGCAGCATTTAATAGGATTTTCGTTTAATAATAATTATTTATTAATTAGCATTTGAACAAATGCAATTCCCATCTGTATTCATTTATTGTTACAATATTACAAATGATGAACAGTATTAAGTCTACACTAGTTTGGAAATGTTCTAGAGTATGCAAAACTCGTATAAATTGGCATTTGGAGTATTTTCAAGTTTTAAAATCATCCTAAACCCAGAGTAATCGTGAAAATTTAACACGAATGACATGAAAAATAAGATTATTTAAAGGTATCCTGCAACACTAGGGAGTAATCGTAGATATTTAACACGAATAACATGAAAAATAAGATTATTTAAAGGTATCCTGCAACACCAGGCAGTAATCGTAGATATTTAACACGAATAACATGAAAAATAAGATTATTTAAAGGTATCCTGCAACACCAGGCAGTAATCGTAGATATTTAACACGAATGACATGAAAAATAAGATTATTTAAAGGTATCCTGCAACACCAGGCAGTAATCGTAGATATTTAACACGAATGACATGAAAAATAAGATTATTTAAAGGTATCCTGCAACACCAGGCAGTAATCGTAGATATTTAACACGAATGACATGAAAAATAAGATTATTTAAAGGTATCCTGCAACACCAGGCAGTAATCGTAGATATTTAACACGAATGACATGAAAAATAAGATTATTTAAAGGTATCCTGCAACACCAGGCAGTGAAACATCAAGAAGACAACGGTATGAATTGATGGAATTCAATTTGGGTGGAGAGAGTTTTGTTAAGGGAGGGGCTGCTATAAAAAAGGCATACTCCGTTGAAGTGAGAAAACTCAATTTGAATAAGAGTGTACATGAGAGAGTGGGGCTAAGTGTTCTTTAGCTAAACCTATCGAAATTGAATAAGCCCACTGCAGGCGACCCCTCTTTAAAGCATCTCAATCTCATGTGTAAAAAACGGTCCAGTCCAGCCTCTCTGTGAATATTGGAGTTGCCTCCAATAATTGATAATACACACAAAAAAACTAACAAAACCTACTCTAGAACATGGTACGCCATAGTGGAGTAGGTCAATTTCCACACAGAAAAACTAAACAAGTAGAGAACACATTATAAGAATCTTTTGTTACTAACTATTGTATGTAATATTGTAATTTATCTGATATTTTTGTAATTGATGTTGTAGTTTTAGTTTTTTGGGAAATAAGTTCAAGTTCAAGTTCAAGTTCATTTATTGACACACTTTACAATTTACAATAATAAATAATACACAAAACATTACAAAACAATAATATAAAGTGGTTAGGTAACCTCATTTGAAAAAACGTGTTGAGGCACCATCACACTGAAAATAAAGAAAGAGTAGCTTAGAGCCTAGCTAAAATTATATAAAAACTTGATAAATGTTTATAATAAAGAGAAAAAAAATATGTTGAAGAGTACTAAGAGATAAACTGTCCCTTCATAAATGTATCATTCACTGCAATATGATAATATCAAAAATACAATATAAAAGTAACTATACTATCTAAACAGAAACTCAACATCTTCTAGTGAAAACAACCAAGATTTCAATTCCTTGAGAAAAATTCTTAAATTTAAACTAGAGGACACATGGAAAGGTAGATAATTATAAAACTTTAAAGCACAAAAAGTAAAAAACCTACGAAAAGCTTCAACATTAGCCTTCAACAGAATGACCTTATTTTGAAATCTCAAACGACTAGAGTAAACTCTAGCATTACTTTGAACATTTCCTCCTCTAATGAAAAATATTCTTAAAACTCTAAAGACATATAAATATCTTAATGGCAAAATATGAAATTGTTTAAAAAAAACCATTGCATGTTCCGTTCTAGGTACACGCGCCATTATTCTGATAATTTTCTTTTGTGCAACTAAAAGTGTATTGATATTTGTGAAATAAATACCTCCCCAACAAGTGATCCCATATTGTAGCTTACTTTCAATAATGGAAAAATAGATCAACCTTAATACATTTACATGGCAAATATTCTTTAAGTAGTAGAATGTTCTTATAGCAGATAACATATATTTATTAATAGAGTTAATATGCTCATTCCAATTACAATTTTTATCAATAAAAAGGCCTAAATATTTGATTTTATCAACTTGCTCAATAAGCATACAACTATGACAATTCAAATCATATAAAATTGCAATATCAGACTTTAAACAAATATTACATTTATAATACAAAGGTTTGATACAAGAAATTTTATCCTTTAAAGAGAAATGAATAAACTTAGTTTTATTACTAAGGGATAATTTATTGAAAGAAAACCACAATTTTAATAACTGAAGATCATACTGAACATCCTTTTGCAATTCCAAAGCAGATTTTGAGTTGTAACATAAAGCAGTATCATCCGCAAAACTAGTAAGTGATCCTCTAAAGGGTCCACTACTAAGACTATTAATAAATATCAAAAAAAGAATAGGTCCAAGGACTGATCCTTGCGGAACACCACAGTTTATTGGTTTGAAGGAGCTAAATACATCATTATTAATTTTAACACATTGGACTCTGTTATTCAAATAGCTTTTAAAAAAATTCCAAGCAAAACCCCTGAAGCCCGCAAACCACATTACATTCAGTAACAAACTGTGATCCACAGTGTCAAAAGCTTTAGTTATATCTATAAAAAGACCACCCACGCTCAATTTATTATTAAAGCCCTGATATAAATCTGCACAGAAATTCAATAAACATTTATTATTTATTTATTTATTTATTTATTTATTTATTTATTTAATTTAAGATGATCTCCATACTCTTCTCGCATAATACTTTTCGATTTAGTTGCTATTATACATTGTACGCTGACTAACAGTTTTTATCTCATTTTCACATTATTTTGTACTGTAAACTTGACCTACTGAGATCCTGAAGAATTTAAAAAAGGATTATTACCGTCCTTGGTAGATGAAGATCAATATGCTAAATTTCAAGTTGATCAGTTGAGTAGTTCAGTGATTATACCTACGTCATTCGTGAATTTCCTATCTCGTACGTGTATAAGCCAATTCTTGACTTTATTATTTTATAGATTGATAGGCTATTTCTTGTTCATAGCAAAATATCAATTGACATTTCCCTAAATGGAATGTAGAAGCCACATTGAAGAAACTGCAGTGTGTATTCTCTTGTAGTCCAAAATTACTAGAAGTACAAGCTGAGGTAATTAAGAATATTGTGGGAGTAATTTACTTGTATTCTTTTATTCTTGTATTCTTGTATTCTCTTGTGGTCCAAAGATTACTGGTAGTACAAGCTGAGGTAATCTATTGAGAATTGTGGGAGCAGTTCTCTTGTATTCTTGTAATCTCTTGTATTCCAAAGATTACTGGAAATACAGGCTGAGGTAATCTATTGAGAATTGTGGGAGCAATTCTCTTGTATTCTTCTATTCTTGTATTCTTGTAATTTCTTGTAGTACAAAGATTACTGGAAGTACAAGCTGAGGTAATCTAGTTATTGTGGGAGCAATTCTCTTGTATTCTTGTAATCTCTTGTAGTACAAAGATTACTGGATGTACAAGCGGAGGTAATCTATTGAGAATTGTGGGAGCAATTCTCTTGTATTCTTTTATTATTGTATTCTTGTAATCTCTAGTAGTACAAAGATTTCTGGATGTACAAGCTGGAGTAATCTATTGAGAAATGTGGGAGCAATTCTCTTGTATTCTTGTAATCTCTTGTAGTACAAAGATTACTGGAAGTACAAGCTGAGGTAATCTATTGAGAATTGTGGGAGCAATACACTTGTATTCTTTTATCTTGTATTCTTGTAATCTCTTGTAGTCCAAAGATTAGTGGAAGTACAAGCTGAGGTAATCTATTGAGAATTGTGGGAGCAATTATTTACTTGTATTCTTGTATTCTTGTAATCTCTTGTAGTCCAAAGATTAGTGGATGTACAAGCTGAGGTAATCTATTGAGAATTGTGGGAGCAATTCTCTTGTATTCTTGTATTCTCTTGTAGTCTAAAGATCAAAGATTACTGGAAGTACAAGCTGAGGTAATCTATTGAGAATTGTGGGAGCAATTCTCTTGTATTCTTTTATTCGTGTATTCTTGTATTCTCTTGTATTCCAAAGATTACTGGAAGTACAAGCTGAGGTATTCTAGATATTTTGAGAATTGTGGGAGCTTAAAGTATTGAAAATTTTTAATATTTCGACTGACCTGTTCTCAACCCTAATCGGGCAGCTAGGGCAGCTTTGTCGACATCCATCATTATGGCAGCATTGGATGACCTCCAGTGCTGGAGTTCTTCTCCCAGCCATCCTCCTGAAAAATGAAAATAAAATTAATTTTTTCGAAAAATAACGATAAAGTTGAGAGTATGTCGTGTAGAACATCAAGAGATCTCTTCTTCCACTTTTTGTGTAGTTGAGAAGTTGATATTGTGGTAATTATTCATATTGAATGAAAAAGACTAAGAAATTGTCAAAAACCACAGATTTATTGATACTTAGAAAGACCGGTTTCGGTTATTACACCATTGTCAAATTGTCAATCTCTGATAAACTCAGACAGTTCAGAAACCGGTCTTTCTAAGTATCGATAAATCTGTGGTTTTTGACAATTTCTTAGTCTTTTTCAATCAAGATCTCTTCTTCATAAATTAAGATTACTCTTGCAGAGTTTTTGGAGCTAATGAATAACCACAAAGAAATTATCAATAATTATATAAAAATAAACTATGAAGTTTTAGAAGCGTTTGAACGAGAAGTTTCTTAGCTATGTGGTCCTCATCTTTGTTTTTCAATCAATATATAGTTTATATTGTTGAATAGTATATAAAACTATAATTTTTGAAGCGTGCGATTGAAATGTTTCTGAGCTATGTGGGTCTCTGTTTGTTCCAAACAATTCAATGTATTGGAAGAGCTTGCCAGAAAAACAATTTACTGGCTCTCCCCTATATATTTGAACAACTTGATTATGCTTTAAATACTCCAAATCTTCTTCTTAAGGTACCTTCTCCATTACGGAGGTTGACTACCATCTTGGCAATTCTAACTTTGTTAAACTGCTGCTCGGAAGAGGTTCTGTGACGTGCAGTTGAATGCTTCCCTCAGGTTTCTAATTTTTGAATAATTAATTTTGAATTAATAATTTTGAAAAGTAGTGCTCATCGAATTTCCATCTAGCTGTTTACCCTGTTGTCAATATTTGCAGTAGCAGAAGTCTTCGGGGTGATTTACAGCAATTAATTTGGATTTTTGTTTAATAATAATTGGAAATACATTCTTCCTTAATCAAGACATTCTTCAAATAAAGAACATTTATCCTGAAAAGTAACTTGAGAAAATTTCAAAAATCTTAGCTGTGCAGTTATTGAAAGATACTCACAATATAGCCAACACAGATACTGAGCTTGTTATACAGTATTATAATAATGTACTGTAATAACAAGACGAAGCTTATAGAATCAATAGGAATGATGAATGTCAATATTATAGATTGACAGGTTCCACTGTTTCAAAGAAACATAATAATTTCACTTTCCAGTAATCAATTAATGTGGGGATTCCCACATAGACATGCCAGGATCCGTTCAACATGAGTTAAATTGAACAATTGAACGATTAGGTGGTTTAAAAGGTAGCGGACCGTTGGCTTGAGTGGCAAGGGCTAATTGGGGTACCCCTTCTCCTCCTCCTCCAAATCCTCCTCCTCCTCCTCCTCCTCCTCCTCCTCCTCCTCCTCCTGTCACCTTAATTGACCCAAACTCACGTGTCGTCGTGCTCTATTATAATTTTAATTCGGTTTAAGGAGGGTTGTAAAATTGGCCACCGGGCTCACCACTTGAAAGGGAGGAAGGAAGTGAAGGGTGGCACGAGCTTGGACCTTACATCCTTCCCTTCTTGAAGGGCCCAAGGGCCAGCTCAAGGGAGAGGCTCGGCTCCTTCACCTCCTAAAAAAGGGTGTCAACCACAACAATCATTATCGTCTCATCTTACAAACCTATTTGTCACCACCGTATTTCTGAGTACAATGAAATCTCTGCTTCAGTGATATGATTTTATCGTAAGGCAAATACACAACACATGACACTTACGTACAATAAAATCTCAGTCACTTTTATACAATTAAACTAGCCGTCAGGCTCGCTTCGCTCGCCATATCCGTCTAGCCAGGAGGCTCCGCCCCCTGGACCCCCGACTGGATCGTCCCAGAATGAGATCAGCAGGCTCGCTTCGCTCGCCTGCATTTTTCATTTGAGCGTTTTTATCATATGTTAGGACGATCCAGTCGGGGGTCCGGACTAAACGTCTGGCTAAACGGATATGGCGAGCGAAGCGAGCCTGACGCCTAGTAATATAATATTCCCAGGAATAGCTCTGATTGAAGTAGCAGTACCCAATCAATTTTTCCGCGATAAATGCATTTCAATCTTCAACTTGGTGCCAACCTAACAAAGTCAACTCAACTTAATGCCAACCTGACAAAATTATTAATTTAGTTACCAGTTAACAACTGTTTCGAAGAGGTCTTTTAGAGACTCTCTAGATTATAGTTCTATATTAACATATGGTATGGCCTTTTTTCAATTATAATTAAGAGAAAAAGAGAATATACATGCTAAAAGACGAACTTTAAACCCTTAAAAACCACCCTTAAAGTTAAAATATTGCCAAAAGATTTCTTACTGGGCCTCTAAAGGGCCAACTGAACATACCTACAAAATTTGAACGTTTTTGGTCCGGTAGATTTTTATTTCTGCGAGTGAGTGAGTGAGTGAGTCAGTGAGTCAGTGCAATTTCGCTTTTATATAAATAGATGACAAAATATACACAACACATATAAAACTTATAAAGTTTCAAACGCCTGGATTTGCATAGCATCATAGACTAAAGCTGCGTTTACACCAAAGTATACAACAAAATGTTAATAGCCTAATCCTTTTAAATTCTACTAGATTGAACATATCTTATCGTACACATGATAAGTCAAGAGTGTTTGTCAAGTTCCGTTCAATCTAATAGAATCTATAAGGTTCAAGTTAATAACATTTTGTTAAAAACTATAGAACTATTGGTTTCTACTAGATTGAACATATCTTATCGTACACATGATAAGTCAAGTGTTTGTCAAGTTCCGTTCAATCTAATAGAATCCATGAGGATTTAGTTATTAACATTTTGCAAATAACTTTGGTTTAAACCCAGCTCAACTAAACAGATCTGTGACAGTATTTCCAATTTCTTCGAGATCTTGTGTAAACTAAACACATCAGGAGTATTATGAGGATTATACTCTTTCTTTGCTGATGAACTTTTCTAAACTTTCCAAACGACAAGTAGCTCACGCTAGGCACGCCACGTTTGTCTCCTGTCAAATTATTAAAAAGATCTACCAGTGCGTATAACCTATAAAACATAAATTACCTATGTAAAGCAATGCAAGCATGTCCGTTGCTTCTTCAAATTCAAATACACCTCCACATTTACGCTACAATATGGCTGCAGTCGAGCAGACAATAATAGTCGCCTTAAATACACAGTAAAACGTATGCCGACGTTTTACAGGTAATAATATCTGGCGAAGCTATGCTAACCAGGTTGTTTGCTGGCTTGGGTATAATTTTCATATTGGTTAAACTCAGTAGCATGTTATGTACTGCAGTATACATCAGGTTAGTGTGAGGAAGAAAGAGCAACAGCATTTTATATCGTGTGAGGAAGAAAGAGCAAGTTTTATTGTACTTAGTGATGTGAGCAGGTTGTTAACGTGAATAATAACTGATAACTTACCAACTACTGTTAACAGTGTCATGGAATATTGTTACCGTATTGAGAAGTTTTGTTTTAAAAACCAAATAGCTTGTCGACGACAATGTTATTTATTAAATTATTATTAGATCATATCATTGTTTATACAATAAAGTTGAAGAAGTGAAGGGTGCTATGTAATTATTTTTATAACAATCGGTACTAGTGGGTAACCCGTGCTACGCAATGGGATAATCAAGTACCCACTTGAAAAACTGATAACTTGACCTAAAGGTCAAGAATTTATTGACCGAGCGAAGTGAGGTCTAAGATTCAAATCGACGGTTTGGCATTTTCTCTTAATGTTTAAATGTTTGAATGTTTATATGTTTATATGTTTATATGTATTTTACGGCGAAACGCGGCAATAGATTTTCATAAAATTTGACAGGTATGTTCCTTTTTTAATTGCGCGTCGACGTATATACGCGGTTTTTGGAAATTTTGCATTTCAAGAATATTAAAAAAGGGAAAAAGGAGTCTCCTTCATACGCCAAAATTAGAGTAAAAAATCAGACTACAGAATTATTCATCATAAATCAGCTGACAAGTGATTACACAGATGTGTGGAGAAGCCAGTTTATTGCTGTATTTCCATAAGGTCTATAGTTTCAATCAGGTACTTGTGGATGAGAATACTGCGTGAGGTCTACTGTTCACAGAACTACTAGTTTAGGGTAAAAGAAAGGAGACGGGGCCGCCGAAAGCAATGGATGAACAGGTAGAAGTTCTAGTGACCCTTCAGTGATCGTCTATTGTTATTGAATTTCGATATTTTCGTGGTCTATTGTTAAGGATTTCACTCCGAGGAATAAATTGGTGGACCAGTCTGATTACTTAAAGGCATTTTCAGCTGTAAACCAGTGATCAAAACAGTTGATCAAACGCTATTCCATATCTATTTCTGATATCTCTTTCAATCTTAACGGGTCTTAAACAGATTTTTTGGTAGAGAGTTAGTGGGGAGGATATTTTTAATATTCTTTCCGAAGAATGGACATTGATATGTCCAAAGCTCCGCCAATTTATGTAGATGCATAACAATATAATTATCCATAGTTATTATATTACAAATTACTTTTTCATATCATATACTTTCAATAATTATTTTCTTAGTCTATATTATGTAAAGTCATATATAATTTTGCTGTATTGTAAGCTATTGTATACAAGTGTATAAGCCAGTATATATTGTAATCTACATAAATAAAGTACTCAATCAATCAATCAATAAATCAATCAATTACTCCAAATAATGTCCTTATAATTGCACAGCTGTTTAGTGGCATCGATCTTCACCGCGACTTGGGTACTCGTTCTGTTCACACCTCAAGAGAGGAGGAATACAAAGATGTGAATGAAATAACAGTAAGATAACCAGAAGGAAAAGGAGAGGAATACTTCAAAAAAGGAGAATAAAGTAACAGTCTGATACAAGATAGCGATTGGCATAGGCTTATACGCAATGTTCAGTATCGAAAAAATACCGTACAATTTTTCTGCGCGCATTCGTTTAAGAAGAAGCGCATATTGACGATTGTTTTCTGGTAGCGGTATAGGGGAGGCAGCGTGTTGAACTCAACCGTACCAGATTTCATTATCTGAGAAGAACAAGTTGACTGTCAAGCATACCTCTATAACCAAACAGGCATCATCTGTTCATTTAACATGGCAAAACATCTTTTGGATTCAACATTAGCAGCTCATTTTTTTGTCGCCTCCTCCTCCTCCTCCTCCTACTTCTTCATCTTCATCACCTGTCTTCTTCTTCACCTCCTCCTCCACATACTCTTCCTCATCCTTTTTTTCTTTATCTTCTTCTCCCCAACACCTCCTCTTCCTCATCCTTTTCATCTTCTTCTTCTCCTCCTGTCTTCTTCTACTTTTCTGCTTCTTCTTCTTCTTCTTTTCTTTTTCTTCTTCCTCTTCTTCTACTTGAACTTCCTTTTCGCCTTCTTCTTCTTGGACTTCCTTTTCGCCTTCTTCTTCTTCTTGGACTTCCTTTTCGCCTTCTTCTTCTTCTTCTTCTTCTTCTTCTTCTTCTTCTTCTTCTTCTTCTTCTTCTTCTCATTCTCCTTGTACTTCGCTTCTCCTTCTCCTCCTCTTCTACTTCTATTCGTTCTACTACCTCTTCTTCCTCTTCTTCTACTTCTCCTCCACCACCACTTTCTCCTCCTTTTCTTCTTCTTCTTCTTCTCTTCCCTCTTCATCCTCTTCTTTTTTTCTTCTCATTCTTTTTCTCATTCTCCTTCAACTTTACCTTCTGCTTCTCCTCCATCATCTTCATTCTCCTCCTCTTCTTCTTCTTCTTCTCCTCCTCCTCCTCCTCCACATTCTTCTACTTGGACTTCCTCTTCGCCACCTTCTTCTTTTTCTTTTTCTTCATCTTCTACTTCTACCGATCTACTATTTCTTCTTCCTCTTCTTCAACTTCTCCTCTTCCACCTCCTCTTCTTCTCCTCCTCTTCCATCTTCATCATCATCTTCTTCTTCTTCTTCGTCTTCTAATTCTTCATTTCCTACTTCTACTCGTTGTACTACTTCTACTTCTTTGATTTCTTCTAATTCCACATCATTCTCTCCTTCTTCTTCTTCTCCTCGGTCTTCTTCGTCCATTCTCCTCCTACTTCGCCTTCTCTTGCTCCTCCATCTTCATTCTCTTCTCCTTCTTCTTCCGCTTCTTCTTCTTCTTCTTCTTCTTCTTCTTCTCCCGCTTCTTCTTTTTCTTCTCCTCCGTCTTCATCCTCTTCTTCTTTTTCTTCTCCTAATTCTTCTTCCACTCCACTTTCCTCTTTATCTTCTTCTTCTTCTTCTTCTTCTCATTCTACCCCTCCTTCTCCTCCATCTTCATCCTCATCTTTTTTCTCTTCTCCTTCTTCTTCTTCTTCTTCTCCTTCTTCTTCTTCCACCACCTGGCGACCACCTCAGGTCACACACATCTGTAAACCCTAATCGATATAAGCACGACGACCGTCTCTTTCGAGTCCAGGAAGTTACGCGGTTCGCGGCGGAGTGCAAAAAACGAAACGCGCGACGTTTGAAAAAGACAAACACGTCTGTCTGTCTATATGGTGAAGACTGGACCACTTAACGGACTTTATGGCTTCCCAATGCCTACCAGAGCAACTGCTGGAATATATCAGTCCGGTACTTTTGCATTCTTGATATGCGAGTTAACAGTAAATCAGATACTGTTGCAAGTCCTGGGAATAATATCAGTTGTACCTGTATCAGATACATAGAAGTATAGTGCTGAGAGCTTAATCTATTTATATAAATACTCGTCCAGGACTTCAAATGTAATTAATTATTTATGTATTTATACAATATGACAATTTCCACTGAGTCTAACACAACCCATAGTGGTACAGAACAAAATAGCACTGTACATGAATAAACTATGAGTATTAATGTAAAATTAAAAGTATAATAGATGAGCATAGTAATAATTGATGTAGATTACTCACATTCACATACTAGAAGTTCTGTGAACAGTAGACCTCACGCAGTATTCTCATCCACAAGTATGATTGAAACTATAGACCTTATGGAAATACAGCAATAGACTGGCTTCTCCACACATCTGTGTAATCACTTGTCAGCTGATTTATGATGAATAATATTCTATAGTCTGATTTTTACTCCAATATTGGCGTATGAAGGAGGCTCCTTTTACCTTTTATATTAAGACTTATCCTTGAAATGCAAAATTTCCAAAAACCTTGTATATACGTCGACGCGCAATTAAAAAAGGAACATACCTGTCAAATTTCATGAAAATCTATTAACGCGTTTCGCCGTAAATGCGCAACATATAAACATTTAAACATTATGAGGAATGCCAAACCGTCGACTTGAATCTTAGACCTCACTTCGCTCGGTCAATAATAATTATACTGAGGGTGAGGCCCACATAAGCTGTTGGACTTGTGCGTGGGTATGACTGAGAGGGATGATGATGAGAGATGGCGACTACCTCTTCGTTAGTCGGCACCGACGGCTTATCTTCTCCGAAAAACAAGAAATGGAAAGGGGGCAAAAAGTGAGAAAAGCTACAGAGTACCGTATCGTTGGGAGTGTTCCTCAATACTGCGAGATTTCAATTTGTCTAGTGTACGAACATAACCTAGAAGGTTCTGATAAATAAGGTTTCAAAGGTTAGAGAGGTTAGGTTTGGTCTTTTGTATGGCGATATTTTAAGTTATTTGAAATGAGTTGATAGTTTCAGAAAATAAACACAATAACGAAAACTCGCTACAGATGGAAATAAATTGTTTACAACAATTTGATGATATATTTAATTCCATTATTACAGAATAAATAAGTTTCAAATACAATAAGGGTTTTTCCATGCATGAGCAAATGTTATTTATCTCATATTTATTAAATTAATCAATCGATCTTCCACCGTCAAGGATCATGAAAATCTACAGATGGAAATAAATTGGAAGTTGCAATTGTTCAAATGCTAATTAATGAATAATTATTATTAAACGAAAATCCCAATTAATTCCTGTAAATCACCCCGAAGACTCCTGCTACTGCAATCAAAATTTGCAGGGTTGTTCACCCAACAGGGTGAACAGCTAGATGGAAATTCGATGAGCGCTACTATACAAAAATTAATTATTTGTCAGCCCGGGACAGAAGTCTTCGGGGTGATTTACAGCATTTAATTGTGATTTTCGTTTGATAACTCGCACATTTGAGACATCACACTTATAAATGACACCAATATCGTTGCATCTTTGATGAAAAATAATCTATGTTTCGATTTCACCTCTTAATAATTCATCTGTATTCATTCATTGTATCATCTGTCATTCATTCATTCGGATTTGCTGTTTGCACATTGAAGAAACAATTTTCAAATTTCTCCACTACTTTAACAAAGAATTATTGTGATTTGGAAAGTCAAATGCACAATCTTCAATGACAGGAAAAAAGCAACGATATTACAAAGATAGACCTACTATTGCAACCATCTCGATTGAATGATTTCAATTTAGATTTAATTATTTGCAAAGTGTAGTTCAACGTCACCTACTAGGGCTGGGCTCCTATCTGAGTGGAGATAGACTACATGGATTCATTATAGTACATCCAATCTCAATTTCTAGATCCTAGATCAATCCTATTAGTTGTCTCCTAATTGCTCAGTTTCTGCAATATCCGGCTCAATAAAATATTTTTCAACAAACTATTCCAAGCATTTACAACTGCTTCTTCTATATTTTTTACCGTTTCATAATAATCGTAGGTAGATTTTTTTGCATCCATTTTAGCTTTACTGACACCAAAAGCATTCGCTCCTTTTTTAAAGATTGGAACATCAAGAGTAAAAACTATATGAACATTTTCTAATAGCTTGTCTAATTTTACACCATCTTTCCCAAAATTTTTGTTTGCTCTTAGATTTAAAGAAGGAAGCCACTTGGAACTTTCAGCGATCACTTCCATTCCGGCTGCTCTTTTTTGATAAACTGCTGCTTTTAGAGATAAATTATTGGTTTTTGCTAATTGTAAACATTCATTTAGCTCTGGGACAGAAGGTAGTTTATCATTAGCTTCAGAAAGTTCATCAGCATCTTCGCCAATCAAATGATAATAAGCAATATTTGCCAATTTTAATTTACCTTCAGCATCAACTCTTTCGGATATAGAAGACGAAAATTTTGCTTTTGCTAGCAAAACTTCAGCATTAGTAACTTCTCCAAGGGAAAAGCGTTTTTTCATAGCTGACAAATGTTCTAAAGAAACGCGTTCTCTATGTTCTCTCAGTTTTAATATTTCTACCTTTTGTAAAACATTAACATATGCTTTCACAGCATTAAGTGCAAGCTCTTGTTTTGACTGCTGAAATTGCATTTTTGCTGCTTTGAGAAGATTACTTGATCGACTGAATGTAGCAAAGGTGCCACCACCATCTATTATTCTTTGACTTAATATTAGATGCTTTCCAGAGTTTTCCAGGCTAAAACTACTATCGAAATTATATTGTAAATTAATGTCAGGTAAAAATCCAGCTAACCCAGAAGATTTATAATATTTTTCTGCGCTTTTATATTGGTAAAATTGAGACTTTATTTTTGAGCTATTTTTGATAGCTTTGCTTATAGCCTCTTCCAAATCGATTGCATAGCAATCTATAGCACTAAAAGCGATTACAAATATAATAATCAATCGAAACATTTTGCTTTCTAGCATATTATTAAAGTTATTAGCATAAATTACTTTAATAATCAATAACTAATGTTGTTGACACTATCAAGCAACTTAGTATATCATAATCTACTGTTATGTATTGATATATGAAAACTTTTTTCTTAAAAGAGAAACAAGTCGATAAAAAATGGCTTGTTATAGATGCAGAAGGATTAGTAGTAGGAAGGCTTGCAGCGTTTGTAGCAGCGCTATTGCGTGGAAAGCATAAGCCTGAATACACACCTCATATGGATTGTGGAGATAATGTAATTATTGTTAATGCAGAAAAGGTACATTTTACCGGAAAGAAACTTAAAGATAAAATCTACTATAGGCATACAGGTTATTCTGGTGGTTTAAAGAAAACTACTCCAGATAATATTTTAAATGGCAAATTCCCTGAGCGTGTGATAAAAATGGCAGTAAAAAGAATGCTTGATGATGGTCCTATGGCACGTAGACGGTTTGAAAATTTGTATGTTTATTCTGGTTCAGAACATAAGCATCAAGGACAGCAACCTGAAAAAATAGATTTTGCCTCTTTAAATCGTAAAAATAAGAAATAATGGAGCAAAAAGTGAAAATAAATAATAATGATCAGCCAAAAAAGGCAATGATTGACTCACTTGGTCGTTCATATGCCACAGGTCGAAGGAAAGAATCTGTAGCAAGAGTATGGATAAAGCCAGGAAGTGGAAAATTTAGTGTTAATAAAAAAGATGATTTAATTTCTTATTTTAAAAGAGAATCAGTGTGTCAAATGATTAAAGCGCCATTCATAGTAACTTCTATGTTAGACAGGTATGATGTGTTTGCAACTGTAAAAGGTGGAGGACTATCTGGCCAAGCAGGTGCCTTAGCTCATGGAATAAGCAGAGCT
>CAKKXW010000282.1:19484-33144 GCA_920937365.1 Sphaerophoria rueppellii | reverse complement strand
TTATTTAATGAACGCAGACAGTGTAGATATTATTCACTTTGCTTTTTACAGGGTACCTCAACTAAACAATGATATTTTCTGCTTTGATTAAAACATCGTAGGCTGATTTTAGATTTTAAAATATCATAGAGCCGGATTTTTTCATAAGAGGTTGTCAAAGCTATTGATTGACAAGTGTCAATGTCTCCTCTTTTATACAAACATACTTAAGCGAAGATAAGCTTTGTAGAAGACATCCTGTACAGCCAGCCAAAACAATAATAACATACCTACTTAATTACAGCCCCCACTGTCTCCCAGGGGGGGTATTGTATGTACATTGTACTGTCTAATGCCTTCTTTCAAGTGTCTTCTATACTCAGTTTGTATTTGTGTACATACTTTGTTTGGTGGAGACTTTAAAAACAGGAAAGAAACACATGCAAACATTTTTTTTTTCTTTTGTTGATAGATACGTTACGCTAAGAAAATTTCATTCATAAAAATTCTTCAAATTTCCACGTCTGCGCTTTGGTTTTGTGAATGAATGAAAAACGAAAATAAAACAACAAAACATTGAGTCAACAAAAATGTGAAACTCGAAAATGAATGAAGGGATGATGTGCTTAACCTCTTTGACCTTGCGTGCGGGCATGTGGCAGTGTTGGGGTAACAAACTATCGTTAAATACAAAAATTAAAATAATATTTTTAGCTTCTTTTTTTAATTAGAAGAGAATCGCTACTGGAAGACCAAATAATTTCGAAGTTGAAATAGAGTATTGGTTATGAAGATTAAAACAAATTGATTGGATTTGAAAATGGAGACAGGATATTATTTATGAAAATACGAAAAAGAGTCGGGGACAAAACGGAGCCCTGGGGCACACCAGCAGCGTTTGCATGACCTTAGAAAGATGGGTGCACTTACGTCCCTTCTTCGGTCGATATATTGGAGAGAGAGGATTCGCCTTTTTTGGGTCTAGGCTGGACAAATACTGCTCTCCAACTACTCGGAACGAGCCCAAATGGATACGATAGATGGAAAATCTTACGTAATGGTTTTTCTAGCGGGGAAGAACACTTTTTCAGAACAATACTTACTTACTAAAGATGGCGCTACAGTCCGTTGTGGACTGCACGCGCAGACTGAGAACTCCTTCGTGGTTTTTCACAAGTGAACGAGCTCGACAGTTCGTCTCTGTAGATGCTGTGATAAGCAGCCTTTTAAGTCATTAAAAGGTGCTAAGGTGCTAGTTTCTTGGTTTTTTCTAGGGTCTGCTGCAAAGACAAAATTTGGTCGATGGTTGAGTTTCCTGGTTTCATGTTACATTTATAAGAACCAATCAGATTGTTGACGAAAGGCTTCTGACGTTCATATATAACAGCAGAGAGGATCTTGTGGGCGATGTTAAGTAGGTCGACTCCTCTGTAGTTAGCGAAGGTTAAATGATCTCCCTTTTTCAGGATCGGACAAACAATTCTGAGGTTCCATTCATCGGGCATGAATTCTTCCAACCACATCCTAAAGATGATTTGGTGCATGCTCTTATCTAGATCGTTACCTATTCCTCGGCAGCTAGACCATCTGCTCCAGCGGCTTTGTTGGATTTCGGCCGTGATATTGCCGTTTTCACTTCTTCTAGGTCGTGTTCACGGAATTCTTGGCTATCGTCGTTTCCGATGAAAGGATCCTGCCTGACCTCGGGATTTTGATCGTCGGTCGTCGCCATTATAGAGTTTACTGCTGCTTTGTACCCCTCCGGCTTGGCTTTATGGGCCTGCCTGTATTCTTCGTCAAACCAGAGGTTTCATTTTGATGGCTGTGTGAAACCTAGCACATTAGATGCGGCATCTCTAACTGCTTTTTGGCAATGTTGCCACTAGTCTTCGATGCTTGGTATTAGCGGCATAAAACTTCTTAAGAGGTTACTTGACAATCGATCAGAGAAGGATCTGTTGGTCTCTTGCGATCTTAACATTTGGTTTGATTGGTGCAGTCATTTTCTCTTCTGTGGGGGCATGCACGCATATTAGGCTAATGTTGCCAAAGTTAGCCTTGATTCGGATCGTCATGAGGCGTTTCCTTACCGATTTGAAGCTTCAGACTTTTTGCCTGAGTCTGTTTCCCACGACGAATCCGCATCCGGTCCATCCCATCGCATTTCCTGGATAGCGTAATCGGGAAGTCACCCCGACGAACAATCCACAACCTGGAGTACCAGGTGCTTGTTGTGAGTCCGATTGCAAGACCCGGAAAACCGCTCTTTTTACGGCCTGGGCTTCAAACAAGACGAAGTAGCCCGTAAAGGTGTTCACCAAGTAGTTCGGCCTAAATGAAATTGAAGACGCCACTGTTGATTCATAAAAAAGAAATTGGTTCGCTGCCGTCGCTCGTTTGAAGTGCCTTTGTGGGAGCACTCCTTTCAGAACATTGCCGGACCAGCGAATTTGTGTATGTTGAGATCCTTTAGGGATCTTGCCACAGCACGAGTGCGAAAGAAGATTTTTCCCATGGAGTCATTGACGCGCTCAAGAACTGGGTGAGTCACGACACTTCCTAGCAGCGTAGATTTGGAGGCGAATTGCCTAGCGAAAAGGTTAGCATTCGCAAGAGAGCAAACCTGGCTGGCTTAGGCCACGACTGATACGCGCAAGAACTGGCGCAAGATTGTCATCTTTGGGCCTCACGGACAGAGATTAACGAACAAAAGTGAAGTGAAGTATCTCTGTGTCTGGCTGGATCAGTATTATTATTTCGACCGACATATGAATGCTGTTCTGACTAGGGACAGACATACCTTCGTTTTGACGAAACAGCTGTTTAACAGCAGTCGGTCTGACTATGAGTGAAGGCAATGCGCAACATGGCCCTCGATCGTTTATGGTCTTGTGTTGTTCAATGTTTTAACATCGGCCGTGTTCGATCGAGTTCTTCTACTGGTCCAGACAGGTGTCTGGTTCGAGACGTTGAGGCAAACAGAACCTTCGCTGCAAAGGCCATAAGGCCTAGGTTTGAAAAAATTGAGGATGGATGCAACATTGTGTCCGATGGAATACTGTAGGGATCAAGGAGATCCTAGTTGTGAATATTAAAATAACTATAAAAACTTGTCTTATTCAGAAGTTTCAGGCAGGAGATTATTTTATACATTTAAGAGTGTCGGAGAAAGTACGGAACCTTGAGGCACACCAGAGTTTTCTTGGTGTCTGTCAGACTTGAATTTGTCAAAAATCTGAAGGTCCTAAAGTTGATTTCTAATCTAACGAAGAAGGAAGTCGTCAAGACACTCATTCTTAGATGTCAAATGAATAAAATTGTCCAAAAACTGTTCAACTGTGCAAATCCATACTTGAGGTACTTCGCTCTTCCATGACCATTGAAAAAAGAGAATCGAATTAAATCTCTTAAGTTTGAATGCACATTCAAGATTTTCAAATTCAAGGGAAGATATTTTCGAAAAACTTCCACTCAACGGATAGACGACACTACAATCTCAAACAAAATTAAATTACGACTCAAAGTACATAGTTGCAGTTCAGTGATTAACATGGTCCAAGGAGCATGAGTGCCCTTTTGTGCATCTGCAAAGGGCGTCCTTGTCATTTGCGATGTCATCGAGATAGCTGAACAGCAAGAACACAGCTAGAGAACTTCATTCTGATTTCTTCATCGCCCGAAAAAAGTTCATGAAATCGTTTTATCTGTTGACCATAGCCAACGAACTTGAGATAGAAGGCGGCCATAGAATGTTTCACGAACCAGAAATTCAGGGCGCCTCGAATAAATCTGAAAATAGTAACATCTCCGCCCACAATGAGTTGGTGTGGGATGAAAATATACACGTTTGTGCGTTTGATAGATTACACCGAAAAATGTTCGAAATTCATTCAACAAAACTATTGCCAGAGCAAGTTTGAGTGAGGAAGTGGCTATGGTGATGGCGATGGCACGGCAATAATTCTATGACAAACACCAGAAGAATGTGGGAGAAACATTCTGTTTTCGTTGTACTCTTCGACACAGAGTGCATATTGATACAGCTCCTGCTGCTGCTGCCAGCGATGATGGAGGGCGGTGAAAGGATGAATGTGGATTCATTGAGTATTGGCGGCGCGCAGTAGAGTTGTTGTTATTTTGAAGTGAACATCAACATTGGAAACGTGCAAAGCTATTTTTGGATTCGTATTTTTGTTGAACTTAAAAAAAAAAAAAAAAGAGAAATGCTTGTGGCTCAGTCTGGCGGATGATTTTAAGCTTGTTGTTCAGTTTTTGTTTGGAAGTCTTTTTGTCTTTTTATAAAAATAAAAAAAAAAATAATTAAGTTTTATATAGACAAGAGTTCAAAAAGAGCTTGTCGATTAGAAGTTCGAAAAATGTATTGAGACTTTGTTTTTGAATGGAAGAGCAATTCTGTTCCTAGAAATTTTCGTTCGAGGGTTGATTTGATCTTAAAAATACATGATTTTACATAACTCTTTTTATATGAGTTCCATATTTCTATCATTACTTGGAAACTGGTGCTGTAGTATTGCCACTAGTCACTTATGCATGAGAGACTTGGGTGTTTAGAGAGAGGCCAAAGGACGATTCTGGATGATAAGGTCATATAGTACTATCAACAAAATCGGGAAGGAAGACATAGTTGGAAAGCTCAGCCTCCACGACTTTGCTGCAGCTCGTTATACGGTGATAAGTAGCACTAGGTCTCCAAGACGAAAGATCTACACAGCGAGCTGGCAATCTCCACATGGTCGAAGCACCAACGATCGTCGCAAGAGGGTCATCTACAAAGTTTTGGAGAAAGAATGCATTTCCACTGACTGGTCGATAAGCTCCATATGCCTCATTTACAAAAAAGGCGATCTTAAGTCATTCAAAAACTACCGTGGCATATTCCTGCTCAATGTTGCATACAAAATCCTATCCAACGTACTGTGAGAGCGTCTTAAACCTTTCTGCAACACAATAATCGGCACGTACCAGTGTGGCTTTAGGCCAGGCAGAACAACGATAAACCAAATATTCACACTGAGGCAGATCCTGGAAAAGACCAACGAATTTCAAGTCGAAACCGACCATCTTTTCATCGACTTTAAAGCTGCATATGATAGCATCCACCGCCAAGGACTTTTGATAGCGATGTCTGAATTCGGAATCCCGAACAAACTGATCCAGCTGTGCCGCATGACGCTTAACAATACGCAGTGCAGTGTGCAAATGGGTAACAGCTCATCCCAGTTATTCCAAACATGCGCAGGGTTTAGACAAGAAGATGCGTTGCCATGTGACTTCTTCAACATAGTCCTGGAGCAGAAAGCACGGAAAACACTATCTTCAACAAGTTCACCCAGCTACTAAGCTATGCGGACGACATTGACATCATCGGTCGATCCAAGAGAGCTGTGCTTGAGACATTCAAAGCGATTGAAGAACAGGCGAAACTAGTTGGCCTCGAAGTGAATGAGGACAAAACAAAGTACATGCTATCAACAAAGAAAGCAACATTTGTCCACCGCCTAGGACAAAACGTTACTGTTGGTAGTAGCAATTTCGAGGTAGTAAAGGAGTTCACCTACCTTGGAACAAACGTCAATCCCACAGATGACACCTTAATGGAGATCCGAAAAACAATTACCCTAGCGAACCGCTCGCTTCTGTTTCGAGTTGGCAAAACAACTGGGTTCTACACTCCTCACTTGAAAGACAAAGTGTCAGCTATACAAAACTTTGATTTTACTAGTCCTACTCTACGGCGCCGAATGCTGGACGATTGGTAATAAAAGGGAATTGATAATGGGCACTTTCGAAAGAAAAATTCTTCGACGGATTTTCGGTCCCGTATACGACGATGGCGAATGGAGAAGAAGGTTCAACCGAGAACTGTACCAAGATGTGGATGTAGTTCAGAAGACCAAGAAGAGACGACTACATTGGCTCGGCCACATCGAGCGAATGGACGACAATGCTCCAGCCAAAAAATTCTTCTCATTCCAGCCCCTAGGTTCGAGACGACAAAGAAGACGGTACAAGGACCAAGTGATTGCGAATGCCAGAGCGCTTGGTTTCGGCAACTGGAGAGTGCATGTGTGGGACCGTTCACGATGGAACGCTGCAGTACCTCAGGCTGAGATTTTTCATGGATTGTGAGCCAGATAAGTAAGTAAGTAGTATAGTAATATCGTACTAAAATAGACTCTATTGCTACTTTCGAATGATACAATAGTATCAATTTTGTTATATTGGCAATGTCAGTCTGAAATAGGCCAACCATTTCATCATTCAAACTTTCCCCCAACCAACAGTAAGGGATTCCGATTTTGTAGACTTTCGGTCCAATTTGATTGCCACTAAGGGCTTTGGTAGCTGCAAGGTAAGTTCTACGTCTGCCCTATCAACTGCTACCAAGGGCTTTGGAACCTGATGATCCGTGCCACTAGAGGCATCGTACCTATCGATAGGCACCCGCATAGGGTATCGTCCCTGATCAAGAAAAGGAACTAACGGCTGTTCTCCAGGGATGGCTCAGAAAGCTCATGCTGGAAGTCGTCTGAACTCTCCCCTTGTCATTCCGAGCAATCGAGTTATAACTAGTTTGTTTACGGTTTACATTTTTAGGGATAGCTTTAGATATGGCAGCAACTACTCCTTCTCTATCCCTGGCTTTTTGGAGTTTATTTGCTTGGATGGTTCTTGGGTGCAGTAGCAGTCTCTGCTAACTGCCGCCCGAAGTTCTTAACTAGCTTTTTGTGCTGCGCTTTCGAACTGAGCGTTGGGGTTCTTCAACTCGGCAGCTCTCACGAATCTTTTAGAAGATCTGTAATTGCTGCGTTGCCTTGAAGCTTAAAGCGTAGTCTCTTTTTGACAGTCGATCAGTAGCTTGTTTTCGGTTTGGATAACTATAGAAGGTGTTCTGTTCGAGTTTCCCTTATTTTTGATAGTCAGACTATCTAGAGCAGATAGAAGATCTACTGATAGAGAAGAGAGTTGCCGGTTTTTGTCTCGTTTGTTATTTATCCTCTCTTTCTTTGTTTTCTTTCACTGGCGAATTAGTTTCTTGCGAAGCCAAGCCCTCACCCGCAGTCGTGACTTTTGCCGACACTTAAGTGTCGCAGCTGGATTACTGGGGATTCAAACTTAAGAGAGTTCACAAAATATACATAGCCGATGAGAAATTGTTTTCCTTATCTCTTTTTTCATGCAGCTTCTGCAGAAATTGCTTGAAAAGACACCAAGCTCTAACGCATGACGACCGATAAGGCTGGGAACAGTGATGGTACCTAATAAAGGGCTTATATGCAGTCTTTTCAATTTGCAGTCTTTCCAGTTTGTTTGGTAACGCGAGGTTTAGAAAAAGGTTTTTTGAGTACATTCCGTCCCCAACACCTCCTTTAGTTTTAGATCAATCTTAATAAAAGTATGTGAATGGATTCCAGGATCTCTTTATCCACTTGACGATGGAGAGATCTTAAATGAATTTCTGATATCTCCGCAACGAGCGCTTAGTTGTCATAAGTTCTAAAAATGTTCTACCAAAATTCGGAGTCGGTAGAACACACATATTATGTGATGTTGCGGTGTCAGTGAGACAACGGGTTAATCACTCAGAACATTTTGGCTTAAGGATCTTGGTTTACACCAGTACAAGATCAAGCTCACTCAAGGATTGAAGTTGATGGACAATTTGAAGCGACGTCCCCCTATTAGAATCTGGAGAAGATTCGTAAGATATGGACTTGGACGACATGATTGTGGTTTCAACAGAATTGTGCCATAAACCGAGAGTAAGTTTAATATAAGCGTGCTATCTCAAGAAACTGGCCATTTGATTGGCGATTTAACGTCACAATGAACGCGGCCGTTTCTGTCGAACTGTGTGGCTGAATCACCGAAAATTGGGTATAGCGATCGACTGCTGCAACCATGCCCACGATGGCCCTGAGCGAAATCAAGTTCCATTCATAAATGTAAAAGGTAAATAGGGTCTCGTTTTATTTAAAAAAAAAAAAACTGTCAAAACCTTAGGGACCGATTTGACTAGAGAAGCTTGTTGTTAGACCCGATCTGTTTCTCCAGCTTAAGTTGCTATTCATAAGCCGTCTTCGTTAAGTTAAGCAATTTGTCAGCAGAATCTGAAAAGTCTTCAGTTTCTCACAGTTCCAGATTCCAGAAATTTCCTTGAAGAATAAAACAGATGTAGCATTTTCGTCTTTGACTACATCTGGTGTTAAAAACAAGCTTGTGAATAGTTCCCAGAATCTAAAACTACCTTTCGATATCAGAACAACTTCAACATGTTCTCTTTATTTCATGCATACTCGCAATTAAGAAGGTAACATGAATTCGGTATGAATGGTTCATGTTAGATCATAAAAAAGCCAACTGGGACTGCTGGCAGCATAGAATGTGTCTTAATTCCACTTTACGACGACGCGCAGCAGTGTTACAATTTATTCCAGCTACCACAATGAGATTTGAGATGAGCGCGGAGATTTACAAAAACAACAATCAAGAGATAGAAGAAAACAGTTGCGTGGAAAATTATGATGTAATTATTTTGACTTTGTTGTTGTTTTAGTTTACTTCGAAGTGAGAGAGATGTGAAGTGTCGGTCGTGATGTTGGTGAAGTAATTTGATACTTTTCTCCCATGCAATTCATATTCTTGCAGCTAATAAAGGTTTGCGTGCAACAGGTGAACGAACGAGGCGATTATAACATTTATGTTATGAAAAAAAAAAAGAGTGATGGTGTAGTATGCATGCTGCGGAGCTAGTTTACAGAGAAGTGTGTGGAACCTACATTCCTACGTACCTACTTGAATATTCTGTGGAAAAAAGAAGTAGGAACAAACGTATTAATTTAATTGGAGCTGTTGTTTCCGTGTTTGTAATTTAATTTTTCTCTTAAAATGTGTGCAAGTTATGTGGGTAAAAGGAAATTTATTTTTTGATGGTAATTGGAAGATATAATTTCTGGTACTGATATCAAACGTTGCAAGTGTCACACTTTCAACGAAATGACCAACTCTAGATTTTTGTCAAAAATTACACAAGTAAAGTTAACATGACAATCAATTCGGAAACGAATATTTCAAAAATTGGTTTAGGGAGTTTCAACGTGGCCGCACGTCCATCAGGTACCCCGCAAAAGGTCCACCACAGGGGATGGGTCGGTAGCTGTCAGAAATGAAGTAAGACAAACTAGACTTAGACCAATTGATCGCTTGTTGTGATACTAAGCTCAATGAAAATAATTAGAGTTCCTTATGAAACGTTAAAGATTTATGATATAAATGTGCTTGAGATAATTTAGATCACCAAAAAGAATTCTTCTAAAAGAATCGTATGTTTTTGAGCCAGAGCAGGACAAATACAGAGAAGGTGAAGAATTATAACCTCCCTCTCTTCATCCATACAGTTTCTGCAAATATCATTTGAAAACACGATAAGCCGCACTGCGATACTTTCATCGGCAAGTCAGGTGTACCACGAGGTAGTCACTTAGGACCCATTTTATTTATTTTAGCTCAAACGATGTTCCCTTAAGTGCCTTTCTAGTAGGCAGTGTCCGGCCATGACACCAATTAACGAGCTTAATATGGGTCTTCTTAGATATATCAGGCAGATTGATATAACACTAAAGCCAAACGTGGTAGAATTGGTATTGTTGTACCATTTTTGACGAGTTCATCAGCTTTGCAATTGGATTGTCTCTATGGTTCGGCACTCACGAAGGTGAATGATAAACTATTGTCCATCTCCATTAGAGACGATCGACAGTTTTGAACTGTTGTTGAGTATCTTGAGACAGAGTCTAGAGCTATTGATATCACGTTGTCGTTTTTTTAAGCCAGTATAAGACTTCTTTTAACGTCAATAGTTCTGCCTCAAACGCGCTACAATGATTGGGAAGGCGGAATGAGAGACCTAGATTTAATTTTGAATAACGGAGTGGTCAATATTATTGTAATTAGTCCACTCTCTGATGAGGATTTGAGGCGGATTGCAGAACTTGCAGCTATTTTTTGCTAAGTATATCTAGATAGTCAGATCGAGTAGGGTTTTCAACCGCCGCGCCAGCCGCCGCGCCTGCACGATGGATGCCACGTCTACTCACTCCGAACAACAAGTGCTACCGTGAGAGTTTCTACGTCGTTTCGTACCAGTCGACGAAACATAGATTCATTTGTACTTACCAGAGGTCAAGGTCAGTCGACCTCAGCTACCGAAAGTGCTCCGAAGAAGGCTTGAAAAAGTCACTCGCCTAGCGAAAAAGTACTTCATTGTCGCCACGGAGACCTACTTCGCAGACCTCCAGAAAAAACGCCATGAGCTTATGATGGCGGTGTCTGAATTCGGAATCCCGAACAAACTGATCCAGCTGTGCCGCGAAGCAATACGCAGTACAGTGTGCAAATGGACAACAGCTCAGCTGAGTTGTTTCAAGCATGCGCAGGGTTTAGACAAAAAGATGCACTGGCAACTGATTTCTTCAACATAGTCCTGTGGCAGATAGTGCGCAAGGCAGGAGCGAGCACGGAAAACACTATTTTCAACAAATCAACCCAGCTCATACGCTTTGCGAACGACACAGGCATCGCTCCCAAAGAGCTGTACTTGAAGCCTTCACAGCGATTGAAGAACAGTCGAAGCTCGTTGATCTTGAAGTAAACGAGGACAAAACAAAGTTCATACTGTCAACGAACAAAAGAACATCTGTCCACAGTCTTGGACAAACCGTCACAGTTGGTATCAGCAATTTTGAGGTAGTTCAGAAGTTCCCATACCTTTGAACAAACTTCGGTCGCACAAACGTCACCGTAATGGAGATCCAAGTGAAACGCTGCTTCTTTGGTTTGGCGAAACTACTGGGTTCAAATCGCGTTGCACCGAGTGCTAGGACGATAAGTAAAAAAGGGAAAATGGTACTGGGTACATTCGAAAGAAAAAATCCCGTCCGTCTAATCTGTGATCTGTACGAGCTTTGCCAAGATGTGGATGTAGAACAGAAAGTCAAGATAAGATGACTTCATCGGCTCGGACACATCGAGCGAATGGACGACAACGCTCCAGACAAGAAAGTCTTTTCTTCGCAGCCCCCAGATTCAAGACGACAAGGAAGACCGAACCTCTGGTAAATGGACCAAGTTACTGACGATGCCAAAGTGCTTGATTTCGGTGACTGGAAAGTGCTTGTGAGGGACTATTCCCAATGAAGTATTGCTGTTACTCAGAGTGAGATCCTTCATGGATTTGGAGGCGGACAAGTAAGAGAGAAGAGTATCGCTGGCCTATCGAATTAAGAGGAGACCATATTGAAAAATATGTATATCGCCACTTTCTTAAACTTTTGTTTTTCTTCAGAAGGCTAAGTACTTATCGGACCACCGTCATATATAGCTTCATTTCAAGAGCCGGGGCAGCCCTGAGTTTTTGGCAATAAGAGATTATCGTCGGAGACGTTTGGAGGGAGATCAAAATATTTATTTGTTTAAGAATCCTGTACAGATATCATTAACTAGCCGACCCTGCGACCCTCGTCTCGCACCTTTCAGAGCAACCTTATCTTCGTGCTCTCGCTGAATTTTGCGAATTCGCAATACAAGATAATACGTTTTTCATAAAGATCTTTCATTTTCAATTCGAAAACCGATTTTGAAATTTTCCAGTTTTTCATTTGAAAACCAATGCACCTGTAATTACATGCAATTTGCCCTTTAAAAACCATTGAGGTTTCCGCGTTTTTCATAAAGATCTTTCTATTTTCAATTCGAAAACCGATTTTGAAATTTTCCAGTTTTCTATTTGAAAACCAATGCACCTGCAATTACATGCAATTTTCCCGTTAAAAGCCAATGAGGTTTCCGCGTTTTTCATAAAGATCTTTCTATTTTCAATTTGAAAACCGATTTTGAAATTTTCCAGCTTTTCATTTGAAAACCAATGCAACTGCAATTACATGCAATTTTCCCGTTGAAAACCAATGAGGTTCCCGAGTTTTTCATCAAGAACTTTCTATTTTCCATACGAAAACCCATTTTGAAATTTTCCAGTTGTCCGTAAACAGTCCTTAACTCTAATTTGGTTTTGACCGAGACCGAAAATGAACGAATCCATCCCGAACGACACAGGCCTATTTTGACCGAGACCGAAATGTATGTACCTAATATTCAAAATGCGAAATGTACATGCACAGAGATTGGAACCTAAAATCTATGCTTTTTTTTAATATCGATTTTAAAATTTTCTTTTGTACAGAAAATCTTACCCAAGAATTCGCGTGTAAACATTGTCTTGGTGTAAAAGCTTAAGTAGGAGTTCAGCCTTAAATATAAAACAAAAAATTTAATGGGAAATGAAATGAAATGAAAATGGAGAGACATTCCAAAAAACTGATGTCGGCTATCAGTTGCCTGAATTTAAAAACAAAATTTCCGAGTAAGTAAATTGAAATCAATGTTTTTTGCTCTTGATAATTATTTCTGTTATTTTCAGAACCTCCTATTGCACAATCAGTGCATGGAAGAGCAATTGTCCATCATTTATAAAGTGAGATTTTTGTTTGTTTGTTAGTTTATCGACTACAAACATACAACCGACAAACAAACAAAAGTCTCACTTTATATATTAGTATAGATGTGAAAGTCAGTTTGTTGCTCTTTAACGTCGTAACGGAGCAAAATTTTGACGTGATTTTTTGTTTAGAGGGAGTTAGGAGGCTGGAAAGAGTTTTAAGCTATTTTTTACCGCCATAAAATATCTCATTCCCAGCTCATTCAAGTAGAGGACAATCCTAGGTTTTGATTAACTGTTTGCCTATCATTAGCTTTGTAGTTTCACTATCGCGAGGGGGGAGGAAGGAAGCGGAAAAGCTAAATGGTGAAGATTGAAAGGTGTAAGAGGATAGGGAGGGAGTAGGTGGAGGAAGCTGCAATTAAAATTATGAGTCGCAGTAGAGATTATGCGAAAGTTAGATGCCCCTCGATTAAATAATGGTAAAGGGTTTTTAATAAGAGGTGTTATTTTGAATAGCCCGGTATTTCGGTAGCTGACACTTTTGAAGCTGTAATTTTTTGACATTTGACAAGAAGAAACTACGCCATTAATAAACGAACGATACATGCTGCAACAACGCATTAAAATTATTAAACTTCACCATAAAAATGGTGAAAATTTGGCAGAAACGGTTTGCAAAACTAAAACACTTTTGGGTCGTCGTGAAGCACCTTGCCGGACCGAAATACAGAAATTGGTGGACAAATTCGAGCTGTCGCACAAGTTTTTGATGTGAAGAATAAAACCCGTGCACGTCGCTCAAGAACAACTGAGAATATTGCTGTTGTAGCCCAAAGTGTTGAAGAAACCCCAGGTTTGTCCATTCCTCGTCGTTCTTTGGAATTAGGCATACGCTGTCGAGCTTAAACAGGTGGTTAAAGACATAAAGCCAGGCCGTTCCACGAAGTGCTGCTGGGTTTTCACAAAATCAAAACGTTTGGCAAAGACGGTTTAAAAGTGGTAAAAATACCACTTCAAATTATTAAAATTACGCAACAACGTCGTACATAGCAAGCAAATAATTACCGCATCAAAGAAGAACAGTTTACAGTTTTTTAATGTCGAAGTTTTCACAGTCGATGGCTTTATGGCCCGATAAGTTTTATTGTGGAGAATAATTTTTGG
>CAKKXW010000281.1:20694-33552 GCA_920937365.1 Sphaerophoria rueppellii | reverse complement strand
CGGGCCCAAAGTTTTTATTTCATCTTTCGCGGACACTGCCTCTTGCGAAGAACTGACAAAACTTCCAAGAGTATCATCTGTCATGAAAAAGTGCTTCTCAACTTTGCCGTTCGGAATCGGCGTTAAATTGTAGGTCAATTCAATTTTTCATACACACCTAGAGAATTGTTGATGAGAGTAAGCCACTTAGGCCTTGGCTCTTCAAGAGCTGTCGCGCCACTCTATTTATTTATTTTCTCTTCGGAGCTCCCAGATGAAGTCCCAAATACCTCTTTTATAATAGCCGTGGTTTGTTGATTACTCAGTAGCCAGAACAGCAAAATGTTGTCTTGGCAAAGAACAACAATTTGGATTATAAAATAAATAAAAAAAGTAAAAAAAATTACAGTTGTGCAGGTGATAGAAGACAAGACAGCGCTGATTGCGTTAAGAGGAATTATTTGCTACGCGAATTTAATGATCTGAATTTTAAACTCTCTTAGGTTGAAAGATTTGCTAATTGTTTTTAATCCGAGGCTTAACCCTCAGATCCATTATGCGACGTTTTATGTAACAATTGCCATACAAATACACGGCAAATGTCATTGTACTGATGCAACAGGGATTAGCGGATAGATAAGGGACAAAATATTAACGGTAAAGTCTAACTTTTGTTTATTTTTGTGTGCATCAAGTCATTTCTCAAAGACATGGTGTCGAACATTTGGGATCTAGGTTCTTAGTACCTAATAATTTTCCGCTAAATTTAAAAAAACATAATTTTTTAATGCTTAAGTTTTTTTTCCTTTGGGGGCTGTGAAAATTATTGTTCTAGTCTAATACGTTCACGTTCACCCATCGATTTCCCCTAAAAGAACAGATGTAAGTAGTTTAACTGCTTCTTGAAACTTAGTTTTAAGAGCCAGTTATTGATAACAGTAAACTCCTTTCAGCTTTAAGATAAAATTTTTCCTAATCATCAAACTTTGTAATGTGATGCCGGTAAATTCATAGCGATACAAAGCGATGATAACTTCTTTACTTTACTTTTTCTTTACTTCTTTTTGCTCATCACTTGATCCTTAGTAATATCGATTCTGCCCCCTTCATCTCCGTTTCCAACCATTTCCTTCCCCCATCGTCGAAGCAACCAATTTGGGCACTCTGCATCAATGTCCAGAATACTACGGCTTTAGTATTTACTTAGTTTTTATTTCTTTTGTTTTTTTGTAAAAAAACAGCCGTGGGTGGGCCCATCGGCCCAATTCAAAAACCCCACTGCTTCGATATGAACCAAAAAAAAAAAAAAATTAAAAAAAATAGAACAAATGTTACTACATCAGTTTAGTTTTTTATGTTAAAACTTGTACTAAGCTAAGTAAACAAAAATAACCCGTCTGAAACATAAGAACGTTCGACTAAAGTTTTCTGCCGACGAGTAATTTTTCGAAGCTTAGAAACAAAATGATGTCGCATTGAATAAAATTTGCAGAATATAGAGCCGTTTGTAGCATTGTAGTCTAATTTTGAACAATTTTGCCGTGGCGATTGTGATTGAGATATAAAACAGTGCATTATCGTGTCATTTTTTCTTCAAACCGAGTTGGTCCAATAAATCAACATAGTATAGCCTTTTGACCATTTTTCCCTTCTTCAAGTTGTCGATTTGGATCAAATCTTGTTAATCTTGGCAGATGGAACAGTCTTCGTTTTCTGTTTTGTTGATTGCCACTCCTCCAGACTCAACTTCATCAGCGTCAAATACTCCTCTGAAGTGGTCTCACAGTTGCGCTTGTTGTACGGAATGAACGAACGTGGCACCCATCAGAATCAATATCACATTTACTTCTAGTGGAGTCAATGAAGCTGAAAAAAGGGCATTTTCAGAAAGTCCTCAGAAACAGCTTGGATTTGGATGTTTTTTTTTTTTTTTCAATTCCATTATTCAAGTAAAACTTGAAAATGATTGGCTAAGTTTCAGCTGTTATTTCCGGATTACGAAAAAACTTTCTTGCAATGCAATTCCGGTAATTTGCTTTGGCATGTCAATTAAAAACCCATTCGTTCTTGAAATTGGGATTGGATACTTTGTTTTCTTGTAGATCCGCACTCTTTTTCTATTGGAGCTTTGCTTGTCACCTTTTTAATTGGAACTTATAGGATATAGTCAAGAGACATTCAAAAGCCTGAACCAACGAATATAAGGGTGAAATGCCAAAGCAGAACATTTTTTCATCTGCTGCTCTCGATAAATTTGTTTCGGTGTTCATTTCTCTCAGAATGGCTCCGCAAATAAAGCATTTTTGTGACGAGCTATATTGCGATAACGCGCTACAGACCTTACCATCCACCATTGTGAAAAGAAGATCATGTTTGCAACGTGCTTTTAATAACACCGTTTACCACTAGACTTGTTGGTTACTAATTTGCTCTTGAATTTCTTGCCCTTCGATATTTATCAATTGATTTGCTTCTTGAATATAAATTTTAGAAGTCTCCCTGTCGAATTCGGCAAGTCGTTTGTAGCATCTCTTTTCCCAGCTGACGTCAAATTTAGTTCAGCCGCAAGTACAATTTCACTTGGGGTTTTTGAGCCAACCAATTCCTTAACATTTCTTTTTTGCACTCTTAGGCTAAAAACACACCGAAGCGGACAAAACGTCTTTTTTTCTTTGTGTTTCCCCGAAAAAGTCACGACAAAAAGTCTTGTCCGCTCGTCGGTTGCAGTAAATACATGGGGTTGTACATGTACAGTAGCAAAACACACCGAAGAAGACAAAAAGTCCGGTACAAAATGTCAGCACCTAAAACTCGACAAAAAAAAAACGTGTCAGTTGTATAGGTTGCATAGGAGCAACACACACCGCAGCGGGCAAAGACAAGACATTTTGTCTTTGTCGGCATAAAATAAATGTTTTTTGCATTGATCAAAGTTCCGCTAGATTGCGAAAATTCCACACTGTGCGACGGCTTTTTCATGCACAATATTTGGTCTTTGGTTGATCTTTTTCTAAAATTCGGGAGTCCGATTCGGTGAAAATTTGGAAAATTTTCTTACGATACTGGTGCCATCAAGCGGTATGAGGCTAAGTACACACTCAGCCACACTTCTAGAAATCCGAAATTTTAGTGATAGCCTTACCTGCCCTCATAGACAGTTATTGATGCATGAAAAAATTCTCGAATAAATTTAATATATAATTTTCTACGTCCACGAATCTTGTTTTTACTCCAAACTATAAGTAGATCAAGGTCAATACAACGAGTCATGGTTTCAGACATTCCGATTGCATTAAGGTGCATGTACTGTATTTATGTGGCTTCAGTGTCTCGAATCTCGAATCTTGATCCGCCTGTTTGAGAATGATTCAGTGTCATGGTTTTCTTTTGAACATACTTTCTTTAACATTTTTTCCTTTCCTTTTAAGGTCGCTGTTCTAAACTATTGATATTTTTACTTTAAGAAGAAGACTATACGTCAACTTTTAAAAAAAGACAGCCAACTCAAAACAATATAAACCTAGTATAACAAAGCTTACTATACACATCTGATAAATCTTCCGAAGTTGTCTTTTTTTTTAAATGATACACCAGACAACCATTAATCATAAACTATTAATGTTCTCTTTTTATTATGAGAATTTTCATAATTTTACTATAAAATCCGTTAAGTTTAATCTCTTATACATTTTTTCTTTTGCTTTTTCCAAAGGTATCCAAAATCCAACTCTCTTAGATATTTCTATTTCTGATTTTATTTCTCCCTCTCAATTGAACATAAATAACAAACAAAGAGCAGCAGCGCCAAACAAAATGAATACAAATTTTGGCATTTCCGGAAATGAGTACCGGAATGTTTTTATTTTGTTTGTTTTTTTTTTTTTTTTTTTTATTTTGCTTTTTTGCGCTATTCCACCCGATTTGAGAACGTGAGAGAGATAAAGCCTGCGGTTAAAACAAGTAATGAAAAGTCTTTAAATAAAAACAGTGTCAGAGTTGATGGCGAGAGGGGAGTATTGCATAATAATTTTCATGCCGCCAACGACGACGATGACGATGACAGCTACGAACGGCACAAAGTCATATGGGAGTCTCGAGACAGGTTCTTTTTTTTTGTTACTTCACAATCTTCACATTGCCTGGGACCGATGGTTAGTCATTCAACAAACATTATTGTATCAAGTACAAATCTATTTTTTTTTTTTAACTTTTACTTACAGTTTTTTGAAAAAATGTCGGTGCCAAAGTGAAACTAGGCCGTTGATGCATTGACCTGTATGGACTGTGGACGGTTAAGCAAATCACTTCGGCTTCAAATCGGAAATTCCACCTGCGAGAAAATGAAAGATCTTTATTATTTTTATGGCAAAAAATGAAAACAAAACAAATTAGAAACGTTAACTCTCTTGATTTAAGTTGATTTATTTAACGGCTAGTGTTAGTGTTTAGTGGACTTAACAAAGTTAGGTATTAGAGTGAGAAATTTATTGACTATAAAGAATAACTAATTCATATTTCTTTTGACACAGTAATAATAAAGATTATGGATGTGAATCCCCCTACGTAACATGTGCTAGCTTATGATATGAGCCTGATCTCCAAGATTTGAACTGCTGACAAATCTTGCTGCATTCAAGCAACTAGCGAATGGCCCTTCGCCCTTCGAAAGTGAATGGACTATGTGACGAGTGAAGGACGCTGTAATCCTTCATACATTGAGTTACAGAAAAGTAAGTTATTATGTTGTGATGCTTCAAAGGTGTCTTAAAGAAAACTAAAAAAAAATGGAGATTTTACAATTCTTTACTTCTAACAGTTAAATAAGAATTTATTGCTTTAAACTTAACAGTTTTTATCGTATTATTTTTTTAGCAAACAATAATAACATTTTCTTCATTGACAACTTGTACGGCCCACTTTAACCAATTTAACTCTAAACTTAAAAAAATAAATAAAATGAAAAATCAGAAATTCTACACTTCTGCTTTTTACTTCATAGGTGATTTTCAGTGCTTCGCTGTTGCCTGTGATGCTGCTAGAACTTTTATTCTGTTGAATGAAGGTTAAATACGCATGTTCAAACTTTTACTATGGAGTCTTATGATGAAGCGACTTTGAGGCTCCAAGAGGAAAGATAGGTACAATTTTGACGAGATGGACTCTTGTTGAAACAATACCACGAAGAAAATCAAAAATCTATGTTGAACTAACTAGAACTAGCTTTAGTTGTTGTTATTGTTACCGTCACACTTAGATCAATGCAATCCATTGATACCGTAAAATATTGTAACTTTCTTAAAAATAATTAACCTATAAATCATGTGGTTCGTCTAGTCATTTATGTAGAGGTCTTGACAAAGTTCAGTAAGCTTTTGCCTGGCAGCTTCGGATAGTTCTTCTAATTCGTTGATAAAGAAGTTGCCTAGGGTTTTCTTCCTAGTAAGACAAAGTGAAGGACGGTGGCAGAGAAAGTGGACAGTATCCTCATGCTTGTTATTCAGTACCTTAGCGTAATGGCGTTCTTATGTTTATGACCATGGCAAGGTTGTCGTTCGTTGTGTTGACCGTACGGTCAATGGTACGTGTCCTGATTCGAAGATCGTGTTAAGGTCAACTCTGAGGCTGTGGCTAGGAACATTGCCTTCACATATCTTCATCCTTATACTCATTGAGTGCCACTCTCTCACTTTCTTCGATAACACCATCTGATATCGAAGCGACCAATGTCGGATCGACAGGTAGTATGTTTGACAACTCAATGTTTGTCTGTACCTTCTGTCCTGTCTGTCCATTACCATTCTGAGGAGTTGTTGTAACCGTTGATGGGATTCACCCTTCCTTACGAAGTACTAATTCAGCGATGGGGGCAGGTGGTCCTATCATGGTTTGATGCTCGAACTTCCTATAGAGAGAGGGTTTGGTGCTTGATTAGCGGTATTCCTTTATCTTTTCCCAAATCCTCACTATTCACAGAACTTCCTCATACCTTCCTGGTGCCCTCGATATAGTCGATATTCTAGAGCAGAGACTGAGCAGACCTCACTGACAACGTCAACATCGACGTCAATTACGCTCGCTCCATCCTCCATATCCATGTTCAAGAAGGCATTGAGGAGAAAATTTGAAGAGAAATTGAAATAAAAAGAGAAAAGAAAAAGGAAATAGAAAAGAAGAAGTTTCGGCTTAATTAGATGAGTTACAATAAAATAAAATTGCTTGATAGGAAAAATAGACACTGTCGACTTTGCCTCTCGGTATTGAAACCGCGAAGCAAAGCCCAAGACGGTAGCCAAGACTTCTACCCATCGTATAGCGTATTCCCGCTCTATGGTTTTATTCTTTTTAAACAGTTCTTCCACAGTCATGGGAGTGGGTCCCTCTTACTTTGCTTGAACTCAAGTTGGTGACTGAGAGTCTGTTCGAGAGCTTGAATCTGCAAATGAACCTTCTTGAGTTACTTGAGTAAGCCTCCTCACCAACGACAAGGTGGAAGCCGGTCAAGGAAGAGAAAAACTAAAAAAAAAGCAGTTTTGCAGGAAATTAAAATACCTTTTGACGGTTAAAAAAAGGCTTGCTTGTGGGTACCCTGACGAATTCTAAGATCAATTTCTCTGTCAGTACTAGGGACCTCATTTTAAACTTTTTTTTTAGAAGAAATACTATCCTTTAAAATTACTTATAATTTGAGATGATGTCTTTAGTGTAACCAGATATTCAATTTTAAATGGTGTTCAATTTTTCTTGACTGAGCAAAGGGATTTTCCTTGATTTTTTTTTTTCATTGTCAATATTTTTGACCAAAGCCAAAAACAGGAAGTGCTAGAAGAAAGTATAACGTCAGATAGCTTCAATCGCAAGAGATCGCCGGATCCTTTTCCGATCGAGCGTCAAGTAACCTCATGAGAAGTTCGCTACAGCCAGCATCAAGCATTGAGAACGATTGCAGAATTGCCAGGAAGCCATTAGGGATGCTGCCTATGATGTTGCTGGGTTTCACGCGACCACCAAAACGAAACCCCTGGTTTGATGATAATTGCAGACAGGTACATGGAGCCCAGCAAGAAGCATATAAATCTGCGCTGCACAGGAGGACGAGATCAGCTCGGGAGCTCTACGAGCAGTAGAGCAGAACACAAGATTTTCAGAAAGAAAAAGAGAGAGCTTGAAAAGCGATCGGACGAGGATATTTATAGACTAAAAAACAGGAATGAGGTTCGGAAGTTTTGGCAAGAGGTGAAACGAATAACACAAGGTTACCGAGCACGAACTGAAGCTTCTAAAGACCAACAGGGAAATATCGTAGTAGAGTCACAGTCAATGCTGAGAATATGAAAAGACCACTTCTGCCAGACTATACAACGGCGATGACGAATCAAATTCCGCTTTCAGGCAGAATGAACCATTCAATGAAAACAACGCAAGCCAAGATTTCCGTCTACACGAGCTTGAAGAAGTGAAGTTAGCAAAACCTAAGCTTAAAAACAACAAAGCCGTGGGGGCTGACGGGGTCACTGCCGAGCTCTTCAAAGCAAGCGGCGATGAATTGGTTAGGAGCATGCAACAGGTCATCTGCAGAATATGGTAGGAAGAGAACATGTCTGATGAATGGAACGTCAGCATAGTTTGCCCGATCCTGAAGAAAGGAGACTCTCTAAACTGCACCAACGACAGAGGCATCAGCCTCCTAAACATCGCCTATGAGATCTTTTCTGCAATACTATGTGAACGTCTGAAGCCGTTTGTTAACAAACTGATAGGTCCATATCAGTGTGGCCTTAGATCAGGAAAGTCCACCATCGATCATATATTCACATTACGGAAGTCCGTGGAAAAAACTCAACAACTCCAAATCGACACCTACCATCTTTCTTATCGATTTTAAGGCCGTGTATGACAGCATCTCTAGAGAAGAACTGTATAAGGCCATGTCCAGTTTTGGCATTCCCACAAAACTCATTCGTCTGAGCAGGATGACAATGGATAACTCACGCTGCTCTATTAAATTCGGTAACGACCTCCCGACGCCTTCGATAACAAAAAAGGCTTTAGGCAAGGTAATATCATACTGGAACGAATTCGAGAGAAAAGTTCTACGGTCCTCCCTGCATAAATGGTGAATGGAGGAGAAGATTTAACGACAAATTGTACGGGCTGTACAGCGACACTGACCTAGCTAGAGTTAAAGTCCAAAGACTCAGATGGCTTGGTCACGTGGAGAGGATGGACATCGATACTGCGGCCCGCAAAGTCTTCCAATCCACCCCAGAGGGAAGGCGCAGTAGAGGAAGACCAAGGCTCAGGTGACGCACGCTCAACCAACTCGGCGTGCGAAACTGGAGACAGCTAACTAGGGACCGAGCTGGCTGAATTGGTTTGTTGGTTGAGGCCCAAGTCCACCCGGACTGTAGCGCCACCTTAAGTATGTAAGTAAGTAAGTGAGCAATGTTTATGTTTACAAACAGTTTTAAAGTGTTGGGGTTCCCTCCAGTTTTCGTGTGAGATCATCTAGTATATTAACTTCTTTTAAGACCCATAATATTTTATGACACACTGTTAAATAAAGATTTATAAAGATTTGGGGAAAACTGTAATTGCCACATAACATGTCAGAATGCTATAACTTTGTGTAATTCTTTGATCAATAAGAAAGGCAATAATAGTAATATTAATATGTACAATTATTAATATTTTTTCAATAATAATCATAACTTAACCGCAACTTAATGTAAAACTATTTGTACATTTTCATAAAACCAGATACACTTAATATGTGAACTACACAACAGAAAAGTTTCTCTGTTTCAAACATGGAAACTTTTGGTGATGCTAACAGTTTCACTAATTACAAACCTAAAATTTTCCCTTCGTCTGTTGATGTCAGTCGAATATCAGCCCTTACATGAATGAGGGGAAAAAAACAGCTCAAAAGACTTTCCTCTCTGCTGAACTGTCAGTCACTGTATTATGTTAAACTGTTCAGTTTTCTTGCAAATGTTATATTTGTATGCCGTTTTCAAGAAGTTTGATTTGTGACACCCACGAACTATTAGATTCGTATTCTTACAAGTATAGATATTATTTGTTTTTAATTTTTGTAACAAATCGAAAAGAAATGTGTATTTGTGAGGGAGCAAAATAAATAAAAGAATTATAATCATGAATACTTCTAAATATAACAAACATTTCCTTAATCGATAGTCATGGAATGAATCATCAAAAGAAATTTTCAAGTGAGCCCATTGTTTTCGGAGGCACGTTTGGCGGAATTATGACGACATTGTTTGATCTCATGATATATTCTCATTTTCGGACGATTATAAATCAATGCCGATCGCAGCTTTAGAGGCAAACCATATTAAGTGGCTACACCAAAATGAACAACTGAATTTTTGAAGACCATGAATAGTATTGGCATATTGCGATTCAGTTCAGCTACTTTTGTAAGACAGCTCCACCCCCTTTCCAATTTCGATGGATTTTCAACTCATTTCTCTTTAGCTATATTTTATTCAAAAATTGCTTTCCCTGGAGACACAAATGGATGCAACGCCCCTTTTGAAGCCGCATTTCGAACAAACTTCGCAGACAAAATATTAGGTTTGTTCGATGTAACCAGCCCCGGGGCGCTCTGGTGGATGTCATACTGTGAGCGGAACTGTCAAAAAACTGAAAAATTTCTCTGGGTTTGGTTTCACATCGAACGCCTTATTTTTTTTTCTCTTTGTTTAGCAATAGCTGATTCGAACAGCTCCGAAATTCTCACCTCGAAAAAAACTTAAGCGATACAGAGCGCTCCCAGTGCTAGCACTGACTACACATCGAACACGGTTCAAATACACGGGTGCGAAAAAAGATCGACATCGAACAGTTCAGTGCGAAATCAGAGCGCCACAGAGCGTCCCAGAGCGCACATCGAACAAACCTATTTTAAGTTTTTAATGTTTTCTCAATGTGTAAGAGATTTTGTTATTCGGTAACGGAACAGTAAGGTAACAGAAATGCAGATGACTGATGAATGATGTTCTTTTCAGATCAAGAACTGTCTCACTCACTTGTAAAAATAAAAAATAGAGTGGCGCGACAGCTCTTGAAGAGAAAAGGCCTTAGTGGCTTACTCTCATCAACAATTCTCTAGGTGCGTGTGAAGCATTGAGGGGACCTACAATTTAACGCCGATTCCGAACGGCAAAGTTGAGGAGCACTTTTTCATGACAGATGATACTCTTGGAAATTTTGTCAGTTCTTCGCAAGAGGCAGTGCCCGTGAAAGAAAAACGCAACTACCCACTAAGCTCTGGACATTACACTCACTACGTTAACTTTGTAATGAAGCAATGTTGAACGATGTCATGCTGAAAATGCCTGACTGAATTACTATTTCAGGCTGAATCTCTTACGCTGACTTTTCGTTGTTGCGCGGATATACAGGAGCAACAACCAAAACGCATAATTTGAAACTCGATAATATAATTCCCACCCACTGAAGACACCCAATAGATGATTTTCGAATTTTGGCCTTATTTCGTTGAGGGTTATTTCACGTCACCCCTGGAACCGAAAGTGAACAATCTGTCCACCGACTAGGATAAAACATCGCTGTTGGCAATAGCAGTTTCGAGTAAATTAGGGATTTCATCTATCTTGGAACAAACACCAATCTCAGGAGCGACATCTAAGTGAAGATCCGATTTTACAAGCCCTACTCTACGGCGACGAGTGCTGAACTATAAGTAAAAATGTGCACGACTGGGTCGTACGAACTTCATCCTTTATTCCTAATTATAACACATAAAAAACATGAAAAATATAAAATAAAAAAAAAATAATAAATAAAAAATGTAAATTGAAATTTGTTCCTCAAAAATAGATTGAATTTCAAAATTAAATTTTTCCATTTTTTAATTAATTAATTAATTTTTTATAAATATTTTTTTTAGAAAATGTCTTAAAATTTATTAATATTTTATTTATTATTTATAATAATATAAATACATAGGTATACATTTTAAAAGTAAATTTTGATTTTTAATATGTATTGATCCGTTTTTGAGATAAAGAATTTTGAAAAAGAAGTTTAAAATTACTTTTTTTTTAAATACAAACAAACTGTTGAATTTTTTTAATATATTCAATATTATTTGGGCAATATAAATGTACCCTCAGAAAAAAAAATACTCTGATCGGACTTTTATTTTTCGAGAAAATCTTATAAGGAAAAACGGTTCTACCGGTTCTTTTCTTTTATTTTTTACATAAAATACATCAGTGTTTTGAATAAATATTTTCGAGGACGGGCAATAAAATGGTAAGAGCCATTTTTGAGAAAATTGAAACTTTTGGTTTTTGACCAAAAAATTGTATGATGGCTATCCAAAAGTTTTATCTTAAAAAAAAAAAAAAATAAAAAAACCACTAATGCATTTTTGCTCAAACCTCTAACTTTCAAGTTTGAAGTCAATCGGATCTGTGGTAAAGGCGCTGAAGTTGCGTTTTCAGACAGGCAGATGGACGGAATCGCCGACCCACTTTTTTCGACTTCTCAACTTTTTTTTTAAGACTTCAATACTTGCCATATATTCCGTACTTCTATATTGCTATATCTATATTTTATATCTATATCTATATCTATATCTAGATATATCTTTATCTATATCTTCTATACTAATATATAAAGCTGAAGAGTTTGTTCGTTTAATCACGGTAATCTCAGGTACTACTGGTTCGAATGGTATAATTCTTTTTGTGTTGGATAGTGTTCATTAACCGAGGAAGGCTTAAGGCTACTTAACATTAAGCTGTGACTAATAGGAGCGAATGAGTGGAAAATGTTGAAAAAACGACAAAAAATGTTAATTTGTCTGCGTTTTAAAGCGCTTATCTCAGGAACTGCTTGATCAAATTGAACAATTCCAATGTTGAATGGTCCATTTGTCGTAGAAGGCTTGGAGCTTACTCTGCCACCAATTGAAGCGTCAGTGAAAAATGTGGAAACAATGGCAAAAAGTATTCATTTTTGAAGGCTTCTGTTGTCTGCCTGAACGAATTGATCTCAGGAACTACCAAATCAAATCAAGCAATTCTTTTTATGTTGAATAGTTCATTAATTAAGGACTTAAGCTATATAAGAATATCAATCAATGGAAAATGTTTAAAAAACGGCAACAAATTATAATTTTTACTTTCGACATATAGAATATACTTATGGCAAGTATTGAATTCGTAAAAAAAAAATTTGAGATGAGGATGAGATATGACATAACGATGATAGAGAAATCGAACAAAGTGGGTCCGGCTATTCCGTCTGTCTGTCTGTCGGAAAGTTTACAGGCATCTACAGCCGTAACTACTGGTCCGATTGACTTAAAATTTGAAAATTAGAGGTTTGAGCAAAAAGTCATATCCCAATTTTTTTTATTTATGTTTTAAGATCAAAATTTAGGGTAGCCACCATACGATTTTTTTGGCCAAAAACCAAAACTTTTTTTTCACAAAAACGGCCCGAACGATTTTTTTTAAACTTCCTCGAGTTTAATTTTTTTAAACATTCATGCATTTTATGTAAGAAAAAAAATTTGTATTGCTCCAAAACGGTAGATACCTCCCATAGAACCGTTTTTTTTGTTATTAGATTTTCTCGAAAACTGAAATTCCGAGCAGCGTTAGTTTTTTTTTCGAAAGTACGTAAATATTGTTCAAATAATATTTTGTTTTCAAAAAAATTTCAAATTTTTTTTTGGATTTTAAAAAAATATTTTTAACTTTTTTTTCAAAATTCTGTATCTCAAAAACGGATCAATTTTAAAAATCCAAATTGGAGTATAATATGTATATTTACATGGTCTTGAAAACTGCATACCCAAAAAAGAATGTATTTTACGTA
>CAKKXW010000279.1:23038-33757 GCA_920937365.1 Sphaerophoria rueppellii | reverse complement strand
TTCCAATCTCTCTTCCATCATCGACACCAAAGTGCATGGCTGCCATTAATTTCGATGATGCATTATTGATTTGTGCATTTTTCCACCGATCCACAGTGCCATCACACATAATCTCAGCTCACATTGACAATGACGATAGCGACAACGACAACTACGCCATACTGAATGGAAATCCCTCTTTAAGGATCATTATAATGTCGTCTTCCGTTTGCCATTAATCTTCTTATATCGATGAGTTTTAAGAAGTGTTGGCATTCCATTCATTCATTTTATTCTAAAGCAAGAGCAAAATATTTTTCAAGGAGAATTAAAGTTTCAAATCGAACGTGAAACGAATGTCCCATGCTTCGAGCTTCTGGGATTCCTCAAACCAAACCGCACATCACCGATAAGGATGAGAATCACACAATTTACCAAATCCTCTACACTCGATTGAATTCCATTTGAGTTTCTCTGTGATGCTGTCACCCTTCTCGAAAGAGCGATGATGAAGAAAACTATACGGATGAGAAAATCTTTGGCCACAGAATACTATCACGGCATACATAAAAAAAATTATACATATAGATCTATGGCTATAAACGTTTTAGGTAAGTGTACGCCTTGCTTGTTCAAAACTTAAAGCAGGGCTTGGACGAATAGAAACCAGTCACAAACCCGGCAAATATCCAAGCAAGAAAACTAATTGAATTGCGGCAACTCTCACATAATTCACCACTAATTGCGTTATAATTGATTAGATTTCATTTGGGTTTTATAAAGAGGGTAGACGACAGCGTATAGTTGTTAAAAAAAAAATCACCCAAAGTATGGTTCGTGTCGGTTTTCTATTGCTTGATGAAAAACCTTCCGCTTTTGGTTTGGTCCTGTCTGCACAACTGTCCTTCCCCGCTGCTTTTTATAGAAATCCAATTTCGATTTAAATCGCTGTCATGAAATGACGGCTGCTTCTCCGTCTCTCTGTTTGCTCGTCGTTTTCTTTTTCTCGTCATCGTCATTAAAGTAGCTCATTTGCTTTGAACTGAAACGCTTGCGTCTTTTGGTATAGTTGGGACAAAAGACGATTTCAGATTCGTATTAAAATGTAGATAGAAATGAAACTAAATGTATTCACAATCACCATTGACGATATAAAGCCATGGTCTTTTGTTTTGTAAATCATGCTCTATAGGAGAAACAAAAAGGCTTGATTGTATGACGTAAGTTTATTGTGTCATATTAATCCATTACCACATTAGTTTTATGGTGCTTGAGGATTGGACGTCATGTAACACATGCGAAAGAAAAGATCATGTTTTCCGTAATTGTAAAGTGAAATTATAAGACCGTGGCATGTTAAGAGGGCCTTAATCTTGAAACTTTTCAAAGTCGTTATAATTAATTAGCATAGCAGTAACATTAAACATGGGTCGCACTCATATAATACACATCTCCCTTTCGAAATTCAAAAACTTCCATTGTATATGCATACGAGTTTCGGGATTCAAGGATATTGGAGTGCAATTTATGTGGCAATGTGACAATGTGATTTTGCATTGTTTTAAGATAACTTGGTCGATGGCATCCACCAAATTAGAAAAACAAAAAAAAAAACTTCTCACTAAATTGAGGTGACCGATATTTATTTATGATACATTTTAACGACAATTCTCAGCATCAGGGCACTATTTCATAAATATAGACAGGTGACAATTCTACAAATTTGTCGCATTTGTCCGACAATTATGTGTTTCATAAAAATCTGAGCGGTTACAATTTTGTCAGAAAAATACAACGACAAATTTGTCATGACATAATTGTCATTGTCATGTACTGACAAATTTGTTGTGACAATTTTGTCATTGTCATACTTTTTACAAATTTGTCGTGACAATTTTCTTGTTTTTCATTAATTCAATTAATTTTGTAAAAAATCGGTTTCAAAATTAATAATATTTTAAAAATAAGTTGCTGCTGGACAATAAGGATGTGTTATTTGGAAAATTAAGCGAAACCCTTAGCTTTGACATGAAGGTATCTAAATGGAAGGATATCGCAGAACAGGCAAAACCTTTGAACGATATGGATTCAAGCAAGGACTTTTCCTAAGAACCCTAGCATCGTGTACGGACCCTGGCTTTCGGACAGAAACATAAAAGAACTCTAAGTTTGGACCACATACAAACATGGCATTTATTGAATGGTGCATCAATTCTTATTAAAGAATCATCTACAATTCCAGCAACACAGGAAAAATTAGCAAGGCTTCTGAAACGTATTGGTACGGAAATTATATCTTCTGGCCAGCGAATTTCTTCTCCCAACAGATGTTCTACAATTAAATTGCATATAATTTTGACACACCGATGAATTGATGATTTTGAAACACCCTGTCCATCGGCATCCACATGGTACTGTGTTCCACTTCCAAGCCAATGTAATGCTCATAAAAGTTGCATTTTGACATCTATGTGGGAGGTTGTAAGTGCACCTATTCTCGTTAATATATTCCGCCGCTGTTTTTCCTATATACGAAATTTTTCTTTAAATTATAGGCCACTTTACGATTCAAAATCATTATTAATTCGTTCTTTAAAATTCCGGCGACGTATTACACGGACACGCAAGTCATCATTTTCACTTTCACTTGAAAAAATATCGCTTATCATTTTTACTATTTCACAATCAACGCACACTGACCACTATTAAGTTTCCTGTCGCTATTGTCGAATAAATATTGACAAATATGTAAATTACAATTTATTTTTCATTTCCTAAAAGATTTGTCAGTACAAATTTGTCAGAAAATTCATGACTATTGTAGAAAAATAGTGGACAAATCGTTGTCATGACAATTTCTTTATGAAACGGAAAGACGACAATTTTCGGGTATTTTACGACAATTCTACAAAATTGTCAAACTGTTTATGGAACAAATTTTTGACAATTGTCAAGTTGTATGTAATTTACAAATTGTCACCTGTCACCTGTCACAATTGTCAATATTTATAAAATAGGCCCCAGGGGTATACAACTGTAAATTTTATGGTGACATTGCGTTGATGGATTTGATTCTTTCGTCCGTTGCTATATGAAATAAGTTATCAAAAATAACCAGTCTGTCTGTACGCCTACGCGTTAATTTCTCTGACACTTCAAATTATGCTGTGCGGCTATGTTCTTACCATCGAAGCACGCACGGTTAATATGAACAGCAAGATCGCATAGGCCAGAGATTCAGGATTGTCACTGATCATTGGAATTTGAAATCGTTGATGGGTGTGAGTCTGAAAGAATGAAGTTGAAAAGATGGAGCTTGTTCTTTTCTTACACCATCAAACATCGCTGATGTTTTGGTTATGCGGATAGTTTTTCACATATTTACAAACTTTAGCAATTTGTTTCTCTTTGGTTTTTAAAACGAACTAGCCGACCCACGGAACGTTTTACACGTTCTAAGGAAATAGCCGCAATTCCTTAAGAAGTAAGGTTTAGTCAAATTTTTCTAGATCAAATTTGGGATAAATGCTTTCCAAGTCCACAAAAAAATTGTACCTTTGTTATCAACCTATCATTAGTGTTTTATGAGCCGTGAATAATTTTGTTCAATTGTCATTGACAAATACTAACAACTCATTAACTCATACTCATACGAACGTATCAGTAAGTATCAGATCCAAGAGGAAAAAGGTCAACCAAAATCAAGTTAACTTTTGTCGTTAAGTTCTATTAGTCTATTTTCTATTATCATTGCAGATTTCATTTTTGCCATAAATGCAATTGTCAAATGAAAGGAAACCTAAATGCAATTCGAAAACTGTGTTTATTTGTTCAAAGTGTTCATAGTCTTTCCACCATTGTTTGCTTATCAAAAACGATATAATGTTGTTGGAAATAGTAGTACATACAGTTGGTGATCAAATTAATTCAGGATTTGGTTCGAAGAATGGCTTACTATATTAAAAATTTTTATTTTAACAAATAATTTTTAAAAATTATTTAAGTCGATGATTCAAATTTTCCCGATATGTCAAGTAACTCCCTTTTTTAGTGGACATCTCATTCTTAGTAGGTTGTTCTTTTTTGCTTTTTCAAATTTTTAAATGGCTTTTTTGGGAAAAATCAAACCCTACTTATTTTAAATCGGTACAGTTTGATAAATATGTGTTCTGTGTTTATTTTAAAATTTCAATCTGTCTGCATTAGAGATTTTGTTGTGTTGTACATTTTTTGTGAATTTTTGTATAACGACGTGTTTTAAGCAATGGGTAGTCGAAAAGATCTCTCGCCGGCAAACATTTCTGAAATTAAGACTCTGCTATTGCACATAGAGCTTTTGCAGAGGAAAACTGCAGCTGTTCCACGGGTAGCAAAGTCGTCGGTGGGCAAAATAAAAAGAAAAATTCGAGAAAAAGTCGCTCTTTCCCAAAATAAAACCGGTAAATCTGGGAGAAAAAAAAGACACACACCACCGAACAAGAGCAAAATTAAAGAAATATACGTCCAAAATCGGAAAAAGTCACGTAAAATTCTTACACATTAGATTAACGAATCAGGAATCAAAATATCAGACATGACAGTCCGATGACGCATTAAAGACATGGATCTTACTTATTGCCGCCCAGCAAAAATGCCACTTAAATGGACAAAACTATACAAGGACTGGACATCAGAAGATTGGCTTAAGGCAATTACGCGTTCAGTTACTTATAAGTTGGCTTTCTTCTATTTATCTCGCAAATTTGTTTTCCTGTAGGTTTGTTTTTCTGACTAGTGGACAGTGCAGATATGGCCCAGTTGTGCGAAGAAGAGCAGCCAAAAAATATGAAAAAAAATGCGTAGTGGAACGCGTTAAGCATCCACTTAGCATCATGGTCTGGTCAGTAATCTGCGACTTTATATCGTTGAAGGAACTATGCGACAGGACCAGTATTTTGAAGTACTAAGGACGAAAATGTTGCCACAAATACGTGAATGGTTTCCAAACGGCGACTATGTGTTCATGCACGACTCTGCATCTTGTCACAAGCAGAAAAAAATGACTATCTTTTTGGCTGAAAAGGACGTCGACTCCACACACTGTAGAGGTTCCAGATTTGAATCGTATTGAAAATCTTTGGGAACTCATGAAGGGTGAGTTAGACAGAGAAAAAAATCACTTTTAAGCGGGAATTAATCGAAAAACTTTTTGAAATGTGGCACAGAAGCGATAACATACAAAATACTTGCTTTCAATGCATTGAAAGCATGCCAAAACGGGCTCTGGCAGTTATAGCCGCCAAGGGTGGTTTTACAAAATATTGTTTTCTTTTAATTATTTTTAAACTTTGTTTGTTAAAAAAAAATCTGTTCAATATTTTTTAAGTATGTTCTTATAATAAAAAATATAAGGACAGACAAAAATTAAAATAAAAAAGTTATGTGCCCTTAAGCTTACAAAAATCATTTTTTTTCATGTGGTTGTAATAATTTGATCACCCACTGTGTGATATATTTGTTGTTTTTTCGTTAGAAACTTCTAACAGCCTAAACTGACAAAACTTTCAAGAGTATCAATTTGTTATAAAAAAGTTCCATTCGGAATCGGCGTTAAAATGTATATCCTCTCAATTTTTCACACGTACTCAGAGAATTTTTGATATGATATTTTTCTTTAATTTCCATTTAAACCGGCATTAGAAATGAGTCAAACTATTTCCGATTTTGGCCCAGATTTGCTCACACTATGTTAATCAACCGGTCAATAATTACACGTACCATGTCCATGAGTCTCAATTCTCAAACCATTCAATTTGTTTGTGCTAGTAAAGATGGACTAACGATAAAGAGGCGCACACTGTAGTATTGTGGGATTGATATATATCATTTGTTGGCTTGTTTTTTCGTACAATTTAATGGTTGAAATTAAAATACATAAGTATAAAATTAAATAGTTGATGTTTCGGTATTTTAATTTAGTTAACATTAGTTTCTGTCCCTATCATTTATATACCATATCTTCACACTAACAAAGAGTTAGTTATTCTTCTTGTTTTGTACCCTAGAAATTATTAATATGGTAAAAAAACGTATACCGAGTCAGCTAGTATGATCAAACGTATCCTATTGCCGATTCCTGGTTTTCAGTTTAAGAAATTCAAATCTGAACTACGTATTGAATGCATGGAGATAACGCCCTCGAAAATTAATTTTGTAGCATTACTACTTCGTGAGATATTGGACAGTACAATCATTTTCACTCATAGTAGTGAGTCATATTGACTGATCACCATGGTTTCCGCCCCTTTTCTTAAACTGGTCGTACGATGTTGGAATTCAGAATGCTGGTGGGGTTTCGGTTAAATGGAATGAAAAACTAAGGAAAATCTGTATTTCTTAACTTGTACGAAAGATGTTGAAATTCGGAATTATGGTTGGAACTCGGAAATCCATTCGGAAGCGTTGCAAGGCCTTAAAAAATATTATTTTATCTATCATTTAATTATATATTGGCAGAGCATTTATATTGTTAAAATCTGCCGAGTTGCTATGATTTTTAATATTTATTACCAGCCAACAACGCACCGGGACGTTGTAGCCGCTCTAAAGAAATTTTTAGTGGTAACTTAATAGTTGAGCGTGCATTTTTCTCGTTATTTAACAGAGCTGAGTGGTATGTAGAACATCCGAATAAGCATATTACCTCTGTTATTAATCACGCTGACAATTCATTTATCGTCTTTGTGCTTTCTCCTAAGTCATTGCAGTCACGCTGGTAAATGCAAACGTTTGAATTCGAATGGCATACCTGTCGGAATCATTGGAATAAGTTGGCAACAGTACGTCTTCACATTTGAACTTTAAATTCAAAATTGTTGCTTCGACAACTTCATCATTTTCTTGAGTGAAAGTCATGTTCTTTTGCATGGTCGTGATGGATTTATGTTTCAACGAAGAAGGATGGGTTCACCAAATTTTAATGTAAGAACATTTGGTGACTTGCTTGGCGAATCCAGCGAATTCAGAATTCAGTTGGATAGTTGACAACTTCACATTGGTCCACAACAGTATCGATGGACTTTTATGATCTCGTTTCGACGGGTATTTCATCCGGGAAAGTGAAATTGATGATCTAGCAAGCGTATTGAGCAACTAATGAATTCGTCTATGCTTTATTGCAGAAGTTTTGCTGGCAATGGGATATATGTACTGTGAAATTGCGATGATTCCAATTCCAATTTCCGATATCCATTAATTGTTTGCAAGATTTCCAGCCGATGGCGATGCATCCTGTTGTAGTTGTATACCAACGTTGCTTTTCAAAGTCAAACTCCATAAAACTGATAGTGTGAGATACGAATCAAGTTCATTGGAATGACAGAAATACAATCTGTTGAAATTTGGTTGCACCAAATTAAAAACCTTTGATGCTCAACTACTTTCCACAATGAAATACAGCCCATATTATTCCTAAAATGTTAGTTCTCTATTAGTGGAAGAACGTTTCTAATTGGATTAGTATTTCCGAAGATTAACAGCTACATAGCACAACACCTAATAACAAAAATGTCCAATGTTACTCAAAGTTAATGTAGCTTTCTAATGCCGAATTTTTTTTTTTTATCGGATCAGGGGGTTTTGACTGTATATATTACAAACATACAAACATAAAAAAATAAAAATCTTTCATCTCTTACAATTTTAGATGTTAAGAACATAATAGCTTCTCATTGCGAGGTTGATAGAACCCTGTGTCCGTTGAATCAGGTCTTAATATTTCGGTTGGCCAACTATGGCAGCCCAGTTAATAGAAAGTAGCGACATTTGTTAGTCGCCAAAATACTAAAAAGCCATCTTTCGATAACTGATAAAGGCAGTTATGTGTGAGAGATCTTTTTGATGGTAGAGACTGCCAGGCTCCGATCTAGGGGGGGGGGAGGTAGCGCAAACGGGACAATTTCCTAGGGCAAAAATTAGGGGCGGCAAAATCGAAGGTTGAAAAAATTCATTTTTTTTACTACAAACGTTGCTACATAAATGAAGTCCCGATCCCCGACTGTTAGTGTTTTTCTTTCTTTTCCTACACACCCTACAAACAACAACTAAGTACACATTTCTTACTTGAGAATTGAGATTAAGAATATTTTTGTGTTCGTGCTCGTGCGTCGTGGCTCATGCGTTGCTCAATTCATTTAAAATGGGAGCGTCTGCGTTAATAAGAGCGAGAAGACTCGGACTATTTGAACCAGGCATGGAAAATTCGATACAATTCAATACAAATTAGATACAATTTGAAAATTTGCAGACAGGACTGCATTGCCGTTGTCATGTTGCTGAAAAATGTTATTATTTATTGGAATGGTCGTCACAATTGATACATGATTGCGTTTTGACATTATCTTTTACAGAGAATGTAAGCATATAAGGTAGTTTTGTGCATGTTTTAATTTGATGGCGTTTAGTTCCTAATTTGTCTTAATTTTGCTAAGAAAACGAGACTTGGTGCAGTCAGTCTAATTTCGTCCTTCATTTGAATGTATGGACTGTTTTTTCCCGCCATTATTTTTTTTGCATGGCATATGAAAAGTTATGAACATCTGATTTTCAAAAAACTTAGTCTACTCATCCTTTATTCTTGGCTATAATACTGATTGAACAGCCATTTTTACCTTTTAATTCGACTACACGTTAATTCCTTGCGCCTCTCCTTTTTCACTCATAGACTTTCAAAGGCGATTGGGAGTGAAAATGTTTTTTTTTTTTGTCATTCTAGCATTATACTTTATACAAAAAGCGTTTTTCTCTTTAACATTTGCTCAGAATCCGAATTGTCAAACCGAAAATTGTGTTTTTTCTAAAAAGTTGTGTTACTTTTTTCGTTCAGATTCAAATTTCGGAACGATCAGAGCAAGCAAATCCGTTCAGACAAAAAGTACAGATTATTCTGTGCGAATTGTACATAATTATGAGTTTGTCGATTACTTTTCGCTGCAATTATCGTTAAAATTTAATTTTTAAAAATAAAATTTGTGTTCACGTTCGATTTATATTTTTCGGGAACTGATCACAAATTAATCACGAATTTATCTACAAAAAGTTCAATTCACGAACCAAACGAAATAAGCTGCAAAATTATTTCGATTGTCATATATGTATTCTTTTTTTGTACAAATTACAAACGTACTAAATTTAAAAATCTGGAATAATTCAAAAACTCTGAACAAATTGAAAATATTTGGTAAAATGAAAAATATTTGGAGAATTGATTTTTTTTTTTTGAAAAATTTTTAATTCTATAAGAAAATCGAAATTCTTACGAATTCTTTGCAGAAATTAAAATTTTTTGGAACTATGTATTGTTTTTTTGTTTTTTTTTTTTTTTTCAAATAAAAAAAAACAATTGCTATTTTAAATTTTTATGTTATTTCTCAATTTTTCAAAAAAAAAAATAATTTTTCCAAAGTTTTTCAATTTTTCTAAAAAATATTTTTTTTTTTCGGAAAATGAAACAACCAACAAAACATCCAAACACCACAAAACAAATTTCAAAAATTATATTTTGGCCGATCTTTTAAGATCATTCCACACCTTTTTTTCAATACATTTTCATGGGACAACGAAACTGGAAAGCAATTTTATTTTTTCGATCTCTCACGAATGAAGAGGAGAAAAAAATTTGCAACTCGTTCTGGAGAGATCGGAAATTTTCGAATACCGAGAAAAAGTACCGTATGAGAATTTATTTTTTTTTCGGATCATAAGAAGACCGAAAAAAAAGTGAGAAGACGGAATTTTTCGATCGTGATTTGTGATCGATATAACGAACTCTGCTAGTTAAGTTAAGATAAGTTCACAAAACAAGTATCGGAGACATTTTGAACAAACATATTGTTTATTGATGTTTATGTTTATAGATATACAGAAGATTTACATTATTTTAATACGTACAATACATACATGCATAATATACAGTAGAAATAACCTTTCATGCCTTTCAAGGTGTGATTTGAAAGGGCGGCAAATAATACTTTTGCCTAGGGCGGCAGAAAAACTTGATCGGGCCCTGGAGACTGCGTTATAGATTCTCACTGAGAAAATGTTCTGCATTTACAATACCTGATTGCATACTGACGTACAACATTAAACAGTTGGCCAGGCGAGAATTTGAGAGACTTACATCAAAATTTGATGTCAAAATATCTATTTTCTCTTCAAAAGCTATGACTTAGTGCTTTTCACAATTGCGCACATAAAGCGTAAGTACAACGTTAATAGAATACATGTACCTACATATTATATCACGAATAAGGGTGTTACTTTTTGTCAAATATACACGAAGTTCCTAGAAGTTCGTTAAAAAAATTACATGACAAGACTGAAAATGTATAAGAATCAACAGTTTTCTTGGCAGGACAAGAAAAGCACTCTGCAAGGTTTGACAGTCATTCTCAAACTTGGTTAGGTTAGGTTAGGTTATGAGGGGTGTGCACAGCGTAAACTGTTGCATACACGGGGGCCTGCTGGTCCATTGTGATCCCCTATAAAAATAAAAGTTAGCATCGATGCTATTCAAAGTTGTCGAAAAGAACAGGACGGTTCTTTTGACAACTAAGAATATGTAAAAGTCAGAACAGTACATTAAAAAAATTGCTTGAAGATCCTTGAAGCACATATAAACTGTTTTTCATTGTGGGAATAAGCACTATATTATACATCCATGTACATAAGATAATTGCAACATGAATGCGAAATACACGCGTT
>CAKKXW010000279.1:4042-17567 GCA_920937365.1 Sphaerophoria rueppellii | reverse complement strand
ACAAATGAATTTTTTGCGAACCACTTTGGTTTTATAGAGTAAAATGCCAAATTTTCGGACAATTTACAAATTTTCAGCAAATATGTTGGTTTCCTGGCTAACATTACTCTGGTCTTCCTCGTCTTCATTCCATCCATAAGACATCCATAAGTCTTCAGCTGTGCAGTTTACCTAGCCAAAAGATTTGATTTAAGACACAAATCCTATAAAAGTAGAAGTCTTACCTCAGGATTTAGAACATCGAGCAGTTGTATTCCATTCTCCACTTCTAAATTGATTTCTGGATACAATTTCTCTTTTAAAACGCTTATGCCCAATTTCATAAACGACTTTTAAACATTTAACAGGCTTTTAAACCGTAAAATGAGATATTTTGGTTTCACCAAGCGTTTTTTAAGTAAACAAACTTTTAAACACCTTTTAAAACTAAATTCCCATTTTTGGCTCGTTAAATTTTAAAAGTGTCATTGAATATTTTGAAAACTGAAAATAACGCTTTCTCATTTTTTCTCACACAATTTTCATAAGGATGTCAATTTTGACAAAAATTTCCCTGAAATTTCCCATTTTAAGTTGGTGAAACTCAAAAGCTTTAAGGGTCTGATAAAATTTAGAAAGTTTTTTGCTAAAAATACTTTTAGTGTTTGTTTATGAAACTGGGCATTAGTGGAATATCATCTTCCGGATAATTTTCATTACCTTCGAAAATTAGAATATTTGCCCAGCATTTCGCGATTGTGTCCTTTTCCAGTCGATCCCAAGCTGATTTTAGAAATGAAATGGAATCTCTTAACGTTAACTTTTTCAGTGATTCTGGAATACCAGCTTGTTGCGCAACAACTGAACTTAACAGACTAGTTCTATAGTAAAGTTTGGTTAATCTGATCACATTTTGGTCCATGGGTTGGATCAGTGGCGTCACATTTGGAGGCATAAACATTACTGTGATAGAGTGATCATTTGTGGTTAACTCACTTACTGGAGGATGCGATGGAGCATTGTCTAACAGCAGAAGTGCCTTCACTGGTAGACCCTGATTCTTCATAAATAATATTACCTTAACAAATTTTATGTTATTGAAGTATGCGTACATACAAGCATAAATGTTATGTGGTAACTTACTTGTGGTACGAATGAATCATGGAACCAATCTTTGAATATAGCCGCGGTCATCCAGGATGATTTCGAATTCTTATAGTCTACTGGGCAGTTAAAATTTTTAAATGAACGAGGATTTTTTGCCTTCCCAAGTTATTCGCTGTTTGTCGATTTTTCTGCCAGGAGCGTTTTTTTCTAACCATGAAAGAAAGGTTTTGTCTGGCAAAAGCTTCCAATACAGCCCGGTTTCGTCTGCGTTATAAATTTGGTCGGTGGTCAGACCCATTGCATCAATAGTTTCCTGTAGCTTACGTTTAAATGGGTCTACAAGCTCGGGCTGAGAAGACAATATTTCACCTGTGATTTTGATAAATCTCACCCCGTATCCTGTTTTAAATCTCTACATCCACCCACCGCTAGCGTTGAAATTGCTTTGATTGTCCTTAATTTGGGAATGCAGTGACAAAGCCTTTGCCTTGATCATCAGTCCACGTTATCCAAAAAAACAATCGGTATAGCGCCTTTTCCACTTTAGGAAGCTCTGATGATCGAACTGTTTTTCTTTTCCCTGGCTCCGAAAATGTGTTGTTTACACATTTTAAAATATGCTCTCTCTTTTTATTAACGGCACAGATAGTTGACTTTGCAACGTCGTATTTTTTTGCCAAACACGTTACACTTGAACCACTACGGCATTGCTCAATTATCTCGCATTTGTCCTTAAGGGACAAAAACTTTGGTTTTTTTTTTGACGGCATGCTGACAAGTAATAAAACATAACAATAAAACCGTTAATAAAATGTAGAAGGCGATGCATTTAAAAGAAAATTAAAAATTTGAATCCCAAAAAAATAGCCTGCTTAAAAAATTAACTGGTAACTTGGAACAAAAATTTTTGTTCACGTTTTAGAGATGTCAAGCAAGAAAAAAATCTGTTCGCGTTAGCCGGTGTTCACGCTAACCGGTGTTCACGTTAACGGGAGTCTACTGTATTTTATTCTTTAGTATTGGTATGAGTATTTAACAGATATTGATAATGATTGTTGCCGCCTTTTTTTAGTATGTTCTCGTAAATTCGATTTGGAATGGAATTATACAATCTTTCCAGGTATTGAAGCGAAATTTCAGACCAAGCTTTTTTAATTGCTTCGATTAATGACTCTTTGTCTTCGAGTTGTCTCCCAGACTCGTATACTTTACGCGAGAGAAGACCCCATACATTCTCTATTATGTTAAGGTCCAAGGAATATGGAGGCCACACCAGCAACTCAACATTTTGACTCTCAATCCACTGCCTTACCGTCCTCGCTGTATGGATAGGTGCATTATCATGTTGGAATGTCCACGATATTGGTCCAAACAAGTAAAAATATGTGGGAAGGCCTTTTCTAGCACACCTTTATAAGAATTTGCGTTCATTCTCGATGTAACAAACTGGAGCTCCAAGGTTCCGTAGAAGGAAATAGCTCCCCACATCATGACACTGCCTTCACAGCGGTGTAGCCGGCTTAAATAATGCTTGGCTTCTTTTAATTTTTTTTCGAGATGAGTCGTTGGTTTAGGCCTGATTCCCGAAATGCCTTTATTTTACCCTTTTCTCCCTCGCTTAAAGATTTTTCGTGACCCATTTTCGCCTTAAATATGTAAAACACAGTTACTTTATTGACCAATAAAATTTCAATTACAATTATTGACACGCAACTCAAAGTAAACCGCAATTTTTGGCTGTTGAACCTATTCAGATGAGCGACCGTGTGAGAATAACGGTAAGCTTTCAGACAAATTTTGTTCACCCAAAACAAGCGCATAATTATGCTCTTAGCTCTTTCATTACACATATAACAAAGATGTGTCACTGCAATACATAATGAAGAAAAGCTAACAGTGAGGTGAACAAATGTGTGAACCTATTCAGACGAGCGGCAGTGTACTAGTAGCAAGCGACGCTCTGAACAAGTACTTGATTAAGTCGTTTAAATAAGTTTCAAATATTCGACTTTATAGCAAATTGCTTTTCATCAAAAGATTCATAAACAAAAACTATTATTAAACAAACTATTAGGAAGAAAAGAGCAAATCATGAACAAAACTTCTTTTCAAAATTTAACCCATGCGGATGCGATCTCTTACAAGCAATAAAAGTCAAATTTAACGATTTATGGTCATTCCAACAGAGGCAGTTTTATTTCCCTCTACAATCCATCAACCAATTCACCATTTTTTTTTTTTTTTTACACGTATTTTGACTGGGTCTTAAGTATTTCCATACCACGATTCTGATTTATTTTTGCCTGTTTATCCATTTACACAGTTATTTGAGATGCATGTCATGACACTTTTTTTTACTTGCATTTACTTATTGTAGTGTCCGTAGCTTGGTGGTTAAGTGCGTTGGCTGCTTAGCAGAACGTCGTCGTGGGTTCGAGTCCTACTGGTGCCCATAGTTTTTATTTCATCTTACACGGGCACTGCCTCTTGCAAAGAATTGACAAAACTTCCAAGAGTATCAACTGTCATGAAAAAGTGCTTCTCAACTTTGCCGTTCGAAATCGTCGTTAAATTGTAGGTCCCCTCAATTCTTCACACTTACTTACTTACGGCCGTTGTGGACTTGGCCATCTAGCTCGTCGCCTGCTGCTTTGAACAACTCAGCAGCTAGTCCATCTGCTCCAACGGCTTTCTGAATTTCAGCCGTAATATTGCGGTATTCACTTCTTCTAGGTCGGGTTCACGGAATTGTTGGCTATCATCGTGTCCGATGAAAGGCTCCTGTCTGCGGCGGAGTTTTGTTCGTCGTCGCCGTTATACAATCTACAGAAGTGGTCTTTCCAAATCCCCAGCATTGACTGCGATTCTACTATGATATTCCCTTGTTTATCTATGCAGGCATCGGTTCTTGCTCGATAACCTTGAGCCAGCTGTTTAACCTTTCGGTTAAACCTCCGAACTTTATTCCTGCTGTTGGCTCTCTCAAGATCCTCGATCTGACGCTTCTCATGCTCTCTCTTTTTTCTCCTGCGAAGCCGGCGTTCTTCTCTCCTCTTTAGCTCGTAGAGCTCACGAGCAGCTCTTGTCCTTCTATGCAGCGCCGCTTTGTATGCCTCCTGCTTACTGAGGTTACTTGACACTCGATCAGAGAACGAACTGGCGATCTTTTGCGATTGTAGCCGTCCGACGTCGAATTTTCTTGCAGCATTTCCTTGTTTTGGCCGTTGTCGTGATATTCGTAGCACTACCTTGGCTACAACGAGGTAGTGGTCCGAGTCGATGTTAGCTCCTCGGAAAGATCGAACATCTAAAATGCTGGACGCCTTCCGTCGATCGCAATGTGATCAATCTGGTTGACGGTTGATTGATCAGGAGATCTCCATGTACCGTTATGGATGTTGAGATGAGGGAACCAGGTGCTTGCTACCACAACATTTCGCCCCGCAGAAAAATCGATCAGTCTGAATCCGTTATCGGAAGTGGTGTCGTGCAGGCTGTGCTTTCTGACTGTTCCACCAAAGATGTCCTCTTTTCCCAGCTTTGCGTTATAACTAGGACATTGCTCGTACGTTTTGTCAAGGAGCTCGTAGAACTCGCCTTTGGTGTCGTCCTTTTTCTCTTCTGTGGGGGCATGCGCACATATTCGGCAAATGTTGAGGAATTTAGCCTTGATTTGGGTTGTCGTGATGCGTTCGCTCATTTTTTGCCTGAGTCTGCTCCCCACGACGAATCCGCATCCAAAGAGTAGCTATTGTTGTTCTCGGTACCAATCACCATAGTAGATGTCGCAGTTTCTCATCCTCCTTTTGCCAGGTCCATCCCATCGCAGTTCCTGAATAGCGGTTATGTCTGCTTTGTAGCAGTTAGGGTCTCCGCTTTTTGTTCGGCAGCACGCGGTCTATTAAGAGACCTTACATTCCACGTGCATATCCAAAATTCGTTGTCCTTTGTACACTTGCTTGGGTCGTCATCAGTGTATCCGTCCGTTTCCGAGGCCTGTTGTTGCTTCGCACCCCGACGCACAACTCCCAGCCTGGAGTACCAGGCACTTGCATACCTCAAAGATGGAATTCGTGAGACTATCGAGGACATAGGGCAGCCACTTTGAGATTTGGTTATGGAAAATTTCATGAAAAGGATATGGTCCTGTAAGCGTGGTTGTGGCGGCAATTTGGCTGGTGTTGTGTTCTATTTTTAACGGCATACCTTCATTTATCTCAAAAAATGCCATTTTTCTTTGAATATCGAAATAACACCTCTTATTGGAAAACCTTTTATAATAATAAAATAATATCATATGGCCTACTGGTCCATTGTGATGCTCTATAAAAATAAAAGTTAGCATCGATGTTCTTCAAAAATGCCGATTAACGTAGACTGGCTCGTTAACGAACCACAGCCTGTGTTATCTATAATTTTCCTCATGTTTGCCATCGAGACCTGTGCCGAAATGACGGGGTCGGTTAGTTTGGATGTTCGGACAGTCAAAGAGCAAGTGTTTAATGGTTTCTATCATCTCATCCTAACAGCTCCTACAGAAATCGGGTGCAAAACACCTATCTTGTTGGCCTTGTGCCAATGGCGCAATGACCCATTAGTGCACCTATCAGGATTTTAATGTTCCTTTTACTCTTACTAACTTACTTAAGGTGGCGCTACAGTCCGTGGACTTGGGCTTCAATCAACAGTCCCCGCCAGCTAGCTCGGTCCTTAGCTAGTTGTCTCCAGTTTTTCATTCCAAGTTGACTGAGCTCCTCCTCCACTTGAGTGCGCCACCTGAGTCGCGGTCTTCCTCTCCTCCTACGTCCCTCGGGAATATTGTCGAAGGCTTTCCGGGCCGGAGCATTGGTGTCCATCCGCTCTAAATGACCGAGTCATCTGAGTCTCTTCGCCATTCCCCTTCAATGCACACGGGGCCAAAGATGACAAGAAGAACTTTCCTCTCGAAACAGTCTAGGGCACTTTCATCTGATTTTGTCAAGGTCCATGCTTCTGCACCGTACAGCAGAACTGGGATGATGAGTGTGTTGTACAGTTTTACCTTAGTTGCTCGAGAGGGGGCTTTTCCACTCAATTGCTTTCTTAGCCCAAAGGAACAGCGATTAGCAAGAATTATTCTTCGTCTGATCTCGGCGCTGGTGATATTGCCCGTGTTTATAGCGGAGCCTAGGTAGACAAACTCCTCTACTACCTCGAAGTTATACGCGTCTATTGTGACGTTCTGTCCGAGCCGTCGGTGTTGGGTATCCTTCCTCGAAGACAGCATATACTTCGTTTTTCCCTCATTTACCGCTAAACCCATTTTTGCCGCTTCTGTCCCAATTCTCACAAAGGCACCATTGACATCACGCTGTGCTCTTCCCATTATAATATTATATCAATATCATCGCCGTACGCGAGAAGTTGGACAGATTTTTGAAAGATAGTGCCTCTGGTGTTGACGTTGGAGTTCTGCACTATCTTCTCAAGAACGATGTTAAAGAAATCGCATGGCAGTGCATCGCCTTAACTGAATCCTTTTTTGACGTCGAAAGATTCCGTAAGCTCGTTGCAAATTTTGATGGAGCAGCGTGAGTTCTCCATCGTTATTTTGCACAAGCGAACGAGCTTGACAGGGATGCCAAAACTATACATAGCTTTATTCAGTTCGTTGTTGTTATAATACAATTTCCGAATATTTTTGTGAGATGATTTTTGCTACCCTTTTTTCTTAACCTTACCTAGCTCTTTGTTTCTAATTTCATTTATCGTGTCACAATGGTCAAATGAAAGAGAAAAAGAATAGGATCCAGCATAGGTTTTTTTTTCAATAAGTAATTTAATTACAAGCAAAAACAAGCACAGTTATAATTTGTTATAATTATAAGTGTATTCTGAATACTTTTGTGAATGACAGTATATAAGAAAAATAGAGTGAGAAATAAAGGAACATTCTAAAACTACACACGCCTTTGCTACTTTGAATTGACTATCACTTTATTTTGATTCACAAAAAGAAACTGAATTTTCTTGTTTGAACATAGAAATAATTTTAAATATTTGACATTGTATGTATGTTATTCTTAGGTCGTGTGTGAATTGCGTTAAAATGAGTATTAAAACTTGACGTTTGGTTTAAACTTGACGCTAGCGTGGTGAATAAAATGGGTTCAAATTTACCCTGCTGTGGAGCAGGTTAAATGAGTTAAAATTTTGACGTGTTTTTTTTCTCATGAATGATAAAGAAATTTGCTTCTATTTTATTGTTCTGTTCTGTTCTTCTACGTTTTATTTAGTTCTATGTAATAACTAATCATTAATTGCATTGATATTTCAAGAGATTAAAATAAGATAAATCAAGTTCAACATATTTTAAAATCGAAAAACGAAATATTTGTTCTTTGTTTTGAGAATGATAACAGATGTCAGCTATGAAAACAGGTTTTGCAGTGTTACCACACGAACAAAAAACAATTATCCAAAAAGGGAAATTTTTGTTTGAAGATTTGCTTACTGTTGCTTCAAAATATCATATTACCAATGCAAAATCTAGAAAAATAAATAAAACAAAGTTCGTTTGTTATTTTTAGTGACTTTTCATGAACTTTGTTGCTTAAAGTTTGGTTTTGTACACAAAATTATTTTACCTAGAAGAATAAAAACTTTTTTTGTCGAAGGAAATTTCTTTAATCATGATGGAAATTTCTTAGTACTACACAGAAATGTTGGTTAAAAAAATCCCTTTTAACGCAATTCACACAGCAAATGGCTAAATTTGTTCCCTTTTTTAACCAAACGCAAGTTTTAATACACATTTTAACGCAATTCACACACTGCCTTATTTTATTATTTTCTTAACATTTTTAGCATCTAACATTCTCAATTATTAATTTGCAAATATGTACTTTTATAAACCGATGAACTTTTGTATTCAATATTGTTATTATTATTTTTTTTTTTTTAGATTTTCTAGTGTCAAAGAAATAAATATATAGTCAATGTAATGTGATGTTCATTTGAAACAAAGCTACACAGACATCAACTCTTCAATAGCCCATGAAGGTCTCGAAAAGCATTATTCAAAAAAAAGTTACAAATTTTCAATTTTGATTGTCATATATATACAAACATTATAAGTTTAAAGTTAATTCACCACGCAATGGTGATAGGTTTTTCCAAGCTACGTTAAACAATATATTGAAATAAATAAATAAAAAAAAAGAAAAGAAATACTCTAGAAAAATTCGTTCTGTTTTATATACAAAATTAAAGTTTTAAATTAAATATTTATGTGAATCTCTCCGTATCCGTCATCAATAATATATCATCGCAATGAGTTAAAATTATAATTTTTCATCCAAAAGCAAAAGACGAAAAAAAAAAACAACAAACGCAAGAACTAAATAAAGAAGAAGGAACTATTTTTGTTCTGTTAGGATGATCGACATAATTTTTTTATTATTATTTTCATTATGATTATATTATAATTATACAATATATTTTATGTAAGTGACCAAGTCAATATTTAGGTTTCACTATTTGTACAGTATAATTTCATTTATTTGTTAAATAAATTGGAAAAATAAATAATGACATATGTTTTGCGTGTTGTTACATCCTAATTGTTACCGATATTGAATTTCACGAATCCTAAAAACAGATTCTCGATTTGACTAAAGGAAAGTTAAGAAAGATCGTCAGGGCTGCCTTTTCAAATTTCACAGAGGAGCAATTTCAAGTTCTAGAGGCGAGTATTTTGCTATTGAAGGGAGTACACAAACAAAATATTGGGTAAATAAAATTCTAAATCTTTTACCTAAAGAAATAAAACTAGAACCCTCTGACAACACGTTACCAACCTTGAGCTTTTGGAAGTTTGAAATTCCAACAAGGCGAAATAATTGGAAAATTAATAGCCCTACAAAGGATTTGGACATCACAGTTTACACTGATGAAAACTGTACAACACACTCATCATCCCAGTCCTGCTGTATGGTGCAGAAGCATGGACCCTGACAAAATCGGATGAAAGTGCCTTAGGCTGTTTCGAGAGGAAAGTTCTTCGGGTTATCTTTGGCCCCGTGTGCATTGAAGGGGAATGGCGAAGAAGATACAACAGCGAACTTTACGGGTTGTACAACGACATGGACCTAGCCAGAAGGGTCAAGGTCCAGAGACTCAGATGGCTCGGTCATTTAGAGCGAATGGACACCATTGCTCCGGCCCGGAAAGCCTTCGACACTATTCCCGAGGGACGTAGCCGGAGAGGAAGACCGCGACTCATGTGGCGCACTCAAGTGGAAGAGGACCTCAATCAACTCGGAGTGCAAAACTGGAGACGACTAGCTAAGGATCGAGCTAGCTGGCGGAGCCTGTTGATTGAGTCCCAAGTCCACAACGGACTGTAGCGCCACCTTAAGTAAGTAAGTAAGTTTACACTGATGGTTCCAAGATGGAACTCGGTATTGGGGCTGGTGTTTTTTCAGAAAAACTGGGTATTAAAAAATCATTTAGACTGCCCGACAGATGTAGCGTGTTTCAAGCTGAAGTTCTAGCGATTAGGCAAGCATGTAGGATTCTAAAACAAGCAGTCAAATCTGACGAAATTATAAAAGAGGCTGCAATCTGACTAAGTCTAGAATCCTTAGAGATTACAAGCATGAGCTCGCAAATTTTAACGACAGTATAAAAATCAATCTGGTAGTGGTATCAGAGCACAGTGACATTCAAGGTAATGAAATCGCTGATGAACTGGCCAGTACGGAATCAAGCCCTCAAATATCCCTTGCTGAGGAAGTTAGGATTCCCTTAAGAGTCTTGAAAACAGATATTCAAAACCATTTTCTTAAAAAAAAGAACGTAAGATGGAAAAATCTAACAACTGCAATATCTCGAGACGGATATGGCCCACCTACGACGACAAACGTACCAAGGATCTTCTTAAAATACCTAGGTCAGACATTGGTAGAATAGTTGCCATTTGCACAGGCCAATGGCCGGTCGGACAACATGCCTTGTAGCTTGATGTAATCCCCACAATGAATTTCGTCGTAGCTTTGGGTATCTCTAAAGCTCAAAGGGAAACACACCAACACTTTTTGTGTGAGTGCCCAGCCCTTCTTAAAGCCAGAAAAATGGCTTTGGGTGCTCCCTTCATAAATATTAAGATAAATAACTTGATTCTCTATCTTAACAAAACCAATTGGACTTAAATACTCCAAATCTCTATTATGCACTGCACTGTGTGTATCTTTTTATAGTTTATTATTTTAAGGTAACTTCGAGTTTATGGTATCAAAACGGAGCATTTGAAGCGCCATTCTAACCTACCTGCCTACCCTTTCACTAATGAATCACTTAACATTTTCACTATGGTAAAGTTCACCAACGAACAAAGTCTGCTTTCTGCCGAAATTCGGAGTCGATGACCACAAATTTAAGAGCGTTAATAACTAAAATATACGGTCGTTATTCTCGCCCTAGTAGATCGGGGTCGGAATTGTGTAAGCTGATTTTTGATTGTTGACAGTCAAATTCAGGAGAAAAAGAAAAGAAAATTGACTATCAGCTAACACGATTCCACCCCGGCAATAACAATTTGAGTGATGTTGCCATGTCAGTGAGACAGTGGTTAGCTTGAAGTGTCGAAAAAATCGCTGCCGTTCAAATGAGTCAATTTCAATTCAATTTCAATGGCGTTCTGAACGGCCAGCGTTTTCGCTCAATGATAACCGATTAGGATGGTAATACAAGCCACAAAGCACACTTCACAATCACTTTATTGAAGGATAGGTTTGATGAGCGAGTTACGTCAAGATATGGGCGAGTCTATTGCCCGACTCGTTCGTGCGATTTAACACCACTAGACTAGTTGTGTTCGCTCAAATAATGATAATATGTTAGCCCGGTAGTAAATATATTTTAATTTTATAATATTGGTAGTAGTTTCGGTAGCGCTGATAGATCGTAATTTAAAAATCCTCCTCGAAGTATGCAGTGTAAGTTTAAGTTAACTCGTTGTGGATACCAGGATGTAGGGTGGAAAGATTTGTTGAGAACCTTAACATAGGTTTCACAGAGTTTCTGAGATGCAACATAAGAGAAGGTATTCATCTGTGTTTGGTTTGTGAGTCTTGAAATGGGAATTGGAATTCGTGTATTGGTGAGTTAGAGAGACATCAACGGAATTGGAGCTTTGCTGAATGTTCTTTAATATAGAATAAAGACTGTCCCCAGGTTTACTATAGGAATTTTAAAGTCTTTTCTAATCCAGCAATCTAGAAGACAATACGTAAAAAGAGGACTCTAGCAAAGCCATAACCTTCATTTAAAGGTTATAAAAATTAAAGTCCTAACGTAAAATTAATGTTAGTTTCAAACGATCTTTACATTGAATATTTTCTTTTAAACTTTTATAATCGTAGAGTTGAGGAGCTAAACAATTATTGACCAAGGTAAATCCTTTAATTCTTTTCTTATATAAGTAGAGATAACTGTTGGAGTATAATGAGAGCTTACATCATTCGACAACTTGATGGCCAACAACTTTGTACTTCAGTAATTTTGTATTTCAGTTGGCTTGACTTTTTATAGAATTTTCTAAATATCTAATCAGAGTATATCTAATAATGAGTAGGGAAACTCTTTTGTAAATGTAGTTGACACTACTACAATTACTAATTTTCGAAAAAACACACAACAAAAATGCCATAAGTGAAAATAGCCAAATCAATTCACTTGTTTCTTTCCTTTTTTCCCTAATAGATTTTTAAAGGCGGTCCGATTTGCATATATTTTTTGTTACTTTCAAATAAAAATCAATGTCTAATGGAAAACTGCCTGCGCAAGAAGAAAAGACTACACGTACATTTCTTGCTTCTTTCCCTTTTTCTCTAATAGATTTTCAAAGGCGGTCCGACTTGATTGTCATAAATTGTGAAAAAATATTCGATAAAATAAAAACCGGGTGTGTCTGTCAAAAAACCTTATTTTGTTTCCCTTTCCTTCCTACAAGTTTCTTATTGGCTTCTATTTCTCATATATATGAAAAAATATGTGTGAATCAACAGGTGCATTTTTCTGAGTTTCCCTACTCATTATTAGATGTACTCTGTATCTAATTTCCTATTATTCTTTTCTTTCTTTACTGTGTTCGCACACGACACATCTAATTCGAATTGTTGTTAAACTTATAACTTATTAAATAAAGCTTATTACATTGTTATTGCTGGATCGCTTCTAACTTCATTGTATGTCACTCACAGACATAACAATTAGCCTAAGAGCCAGTGGGCGGCTACCTATATATATTTGACCAGACCTAGGCCCGGTGCACACACGCGATTTTTACCGCGGCGATATCGCTTTTACGACATAAAGTACTCACAATCAAATGGAGTGGTGCACACACACTGCGATATCGCAGCGACACTTCTGCGACACTTCTGCGACATTTCTGCGGTAAAATGTCGCAAAAGTTTTTGCGATATCGCAGCGACATCGCGGCGACAAAAATCGCATTTGTGTCTTGTTTTACATTGTTTTCTATTGTGCAGTGCACACATGCGATTTTTACCGCGAGTTTTGATAGAATTGAAAGTGAAAATATGGATGATGGTGATTTTGATATTGAGCTTTTCATTGACGAAATTAAAAAATTTCCACAAATATGGAATGTAACGGTAGAAGAAAATAGTTAAAAAAAATGTTCCGGATTTTGTCTCATATTTTGAAACGATGTATGAAACATTCCTTTTGTTAACCGATGGTCATTAAACGGATGCACCCAGTAACGGCGTTTCTTTTTATTACGAACACAATTTTTATGCACGAGGTACGCGAAAATAATTCTTTTCTTCCTGTATACCTCCATGTCCATGGTTGAAAGCAAAACTCATACTAAAAAGATTGAAACCTGCGGTAAATGTCGCAAGTGTGCACTGAAAAGTTGCGATATCACTGCGATATCGCCGCAACAAAAATCGCGTGTGTGCACCGGGCCTTAAGTTATCGTGGTGGACCCGACGAGCGCTCAGGTGAGACAGGTGTCGAATTTTGGTGAATTGTGAAACCATTTGACCACGTCTGTCGTTTGGAAATTTTGAAAATATATCATTACTTTTGGCGGAAAATAATAATGGCAGACGATTATGACGCGGATAACATTGGGCCAGACAACTATGAAAGTGTCAAAAAAGTCGAATTTTGAAAGTATTTGACCAGATCTGCAATTGATATATTTTATTCCTTATACTCTTAAGAGCTTATATTTCTCACGGCAGACGTTTTCATGGTGGACATTGATCAATAGAATATGAAGTATGCATAGGCTTCACATAGCTATCCGTGTTTTCATTACTATATAAAAGTTTTAAAGGTTTGCTGTCTGCACCAGTTTACCAAAGTGTTAAGTGGTTTTAAGCTGTGGACAGAGTGGACTCGCGAGCAGCCCAGGTGGTGC
>CAKKXW010000278.1:16994-33927 GCA_920937365.1 Sphaerophoria rueppellii | reverse complement strand
TGACTCTGATCGATTAATAAAACGGCATGTCAATCAGCTTCAATTAACACTACTAAAGAAAAAATCAGTTTCATTTATGCCTTGTCAAAGTTTTGATATCCCGAGACCAAGCAAGACCAATTTCAATAATGTTCCTATCACCTCAAATAATTTTCAAGAAAATACTCATCAAGAGAACTTAGAACAGTCTTTGGAACAATCTGCTCCATCAAACAATCAGCAATCATTAGTTCAACAAGAATTAAGAAGATCAACCAGAAATAGACGTATTCCCTCTCGTTTTAAATGTTCTTAGTATCACATTATAAGTGGGGAAGACTGTAGTGTTTATTAATGTAAAAATCACTTGTTTCATTTTCTACTTGTATACTTTCTAAAATATTATTTAGTTCATCTCTGAATTTTCTATAAACTCAATTTTATATTATAATTTTCATAATTCGATTCGACCTCGTTCAATAAAGAAGTTTTGTTGTTATTTTTATAAATGTAGCATTTTATTTTCAAGAAGATATAAAAGGTATTAAATGATGTTCTTATTTTAATCCTACGTTTAAGTCTCTTGGATCTAAACAAGACTTGTCACCCTTTTCCACTATAACCATATTATGTGACCAATCTGTAGGAGTCTCAACCTTTGTAATTATATTTTTCTTTTCCATTCTTAGAAGAGTATCATACACCTTTGCTCTTATGCTTAAAAGAATTCTACGGGGCGGCTTACAAACCGGACAAGAAGAACTATCTAATTCCAAGGAACATTTATCAGGAAATCGACCCTGACCCGTAAAAACATCTTTATTTTTCTCGATGAAATCGCTTAAGGCTGAACTTGTCCCTTCAACTGAATGGATACGAATTACAAGTCCTAACTTAACTCAAGATTCTAGACCTAAAAGTGGTTTCGATTTCGATTCACAATCAACAACTACAAAATTGAGATCAAATTTGTTCTTCCTAAATATCGTTTTACAACTTGCCGTTCTCGGAGCACACATTTAAAACCACCATAAGCTTCAAGTTTTTGATTAAATGTTTTTAAATTCGATAAATCATTAAACATATTTTTTGGCAGAATATTTACTTGTGCACCAGTGTCTAATTTAAATTCAATTGGCTCATTTTCGATGTACAGCTGTCCAGTGCTCTAATTTATTTGCATTGATTGATTCAACCACGTGATCAATATATAAAGAATCATCACTCGTATCAAGTTTTTCTCAAGCAACATCACTTACCTAACGATTCTTCTTTTTACATGCTGACGAAGAGTGATTTCGTTTACCACAATAATTACATATCTTTCCAAATGCTGGACATTTACCTCTTACATGACTCAAATTACAGTACTTGCATATGTTTCCTGAACCAGTGTTGTGTCGATTGTTATTTCCTGATGGCTGTTACATACGTCTCTGTACAAATATATTCTGAAATTTTTTTGAATTATTCTCATTAACATTGTTTAATTTATTTTTGTTTAAATTTATATTTTTGATTTTAAGTTGAAAAATGTGTTTGCTGATTACCCTTGGTTTGATCATGTTTTGAGCATAGGATGTTTCTTAAATTTGTTTTCACAGGAACAACGCCTAAATATTTATATGAATGTACGATGAACACTTCAACAATATCTCAATACGTCGATCCAGCTCTTAAGATTCGAGTGTCAATATTATTATGTGTTTCAAAGGCAGGGAGTTCGATATTTCTTTAAAAATAGTTCTTATTTTATTAAATTAAAATATAACAAAAATACAATCATGAAAATGCTGATGATTATGACTTTGATGAGTATGATTATAATGATGATGTTAACAATGACGATATTTATGTTTATGATCACGATGAAAGTGAGTACTGAGTATGATGAAGATGATGATAATGACGATGACTATGATAATGATGATGAATGGTGATATTACTTGATGGGAAAAAAATTTCAATTTTCATTTCATTTTATCTTAAGGCAAGGGGTTAACAACATTTTTCGTCTCTTTGGTTGGTGTATAGACATACACATTTTTAGGATTGCCAGCACGAGAACACGCATCATATAACTTTCCATGAGAAAAACAGGCCAACAAAACCTAATGATTGATTGATCGTAATTGCAAAGGCGAGACGTATTGAAAACTGAACCTGCTTTAAGTTAAAAGGCAAATCTTTGCTTAACATTGGTATGCGTTGAAGCAATACGTTTTACACTTTGAATTTTCTAATGTTTGCTTATGTTGCAGGTAGGTGTTTTGGTCTAGTTCAAATTCAGTGAAAGTTTGAGAGCTGAATGTGCTGTTCGTCCACCATCGAGCAGAGTTGATGCAATTCCCGTTGATGCCACTGAGAGTGCAATTCCATTCTGCATTCGAACTGAAGCCAATATCAAATTGATTAAAAATGTTTTCCTGTGCCCCCTGGAGCATCACGGAAAAAAAATTCTGCCATTTCCATCGCCTGCATGTAGCATGACTGTGTCGTAGGCAATTTTTTGGTCAGGAACTAAAAGTCTGCTTTGCGTTTCAACAAAATTTCACGATGCGGTTCCCACAGTTCTCCGGGATTCGATGGTTCACATGTTGTTAAAATAATCGCAAATAGTTAACGTATTTGCTTTGGATGAGACGTAAGCAATGCTTCCCAATTACGATCGTTTTCAAGTAAGCTCAACTTAAAGCATGCTTCCCTATACGTTTTGCATACTACTCTATCGATGGTTTTCAAGGACACGAATGATGTAGGACCTTTGATTCTAAGTAACAACAATCGCAAATAATAACATTCTGCGTTATTTGGATGAATATTATACACAGGCATCCGACGAACGTACAGCAACATAGTCTAGAACATTTGCGCCCCGCTTTCTTCGCACGCAACTTTTCGTGATGTGCTCCATGTGAAATATTTGGGCACTTCGTGATACAGCAACGTTTTTGCAAAATCATCGGATGCACACAATTGGAAAAAGGCAGTGAGTGTGGTGTTTGGTGGCTGTTGTGCTCTTAATTGTAGGTTTTGTTCGGTAAAGTAGACACGCTGTCCATTTTTACTGCAAGATGCTGAACAGTTGGATAGTGCTCGTGAATGTTGAATGCCAATATTCGCCAAACTGCTTCATTGCTGCTGATGTAGCGCCCCATTTGGAGCTGAGTAGTCACTTCGATTAGACAGACCGACAACTGCCATGTCAATGCCTTTGTTGACGTACTTGCAAATATATTTTATTGACTTTACCGAATTGCAGTATTCGACATTGATGTGAGCATCAAACATTTTTTAAAAGCAAAGATTAAAACGGCACAATCCATCTGTTGTCGATGTCAACATCTATGTTTCGAATTCTAATTTTGGTTATGGTTCCACCGTCATCAGGCTTTCTTCGCCTATCCATCACTTCCAGTTTGGGTTTCATTTATTAGCTCTCGCGGGTATCGTTCTGTGCACTTGCCATCTTTCATGCTTGGTGAATTTGTATTTAAGGCTCCACAAGGCCCATGAATCATATTTTTCTTGATAGTTTCAAACAGAGTGGGATCTTCGTCTTGATTAGGAAGCTCAGCGGAAGTCACGGTATCAATGTGTGTAGGGACAATTTTATGCTTCAGCCAGATTAATATATGAGCATGCGGCAGGCCTCTCTTTTGCCACTCAACGGAGTACATTCAACACCGAGTTTCTCCAAAAACATGGTTCTTGGTAATGATGTCCGTGAATCTAATGAGCTTTTGCTTAAAAACTCGCGCGAAAAGATCATGTCTGTGCGATTAGCTTTGGCCGGTATAAAGCAGATTTGTAACTTCGAACCACGTTGGGTTGCATGTGAAGGTGATGAACAGATCCGGCTGTCCATACTTTCGAACATGCGTCTTGGCGTCTTGTGCGTATTCGTGCATGTTTCGCATACTGCCGGTATACGTTGCTGGCAAGATTACCATTAGCCCAATGTCAGCAGCGTTTCCATCATTAGCAATTGAATCACGTAAGTGTACGTATTCTTCAACGCGCAACTTCTGCTGATTTAACCGAATGAAGAGAAGACGTTCGGATACAATTTTTGCGTACATGGCCACAATAAACTGATGATACAGGTCAGGACATTTCAGTATAAAGTTGGACTCATTTGCACGAATCATAATGCGGTACGCGTAAAAATCCATGCAAGAAACTTCTTCTTTGACTCTTCATTGGTGTTGGTGTTGATTTGCATGATCTTGAAATGATAACCATCTTCTCCATGTGGGAACAGCAACGGATATTGGAGTGCATCGTACGATCGATGTGTTTCTGAAACGTGTTTGACACTTGTATTCCGGCGATGGGTGATAATATCACATCGATCGAATTCAGTACCTACCATAACAACTGCTGCATCACCTTCACCTATCACTGGTGTATTGAAACGTTTTTCGTGTTTCCCAAGCGGTGTTTTGTCTGCTCTTATTACAATTGTATGGTCATCTGATGGCAGTCTTGAAATGGTGAATTAAACTGTTGCTTCCAAGCAATGAACCGATTTGGTGATATATTTGGCCTTGAACTTTGAAAATGGGCATATACCCAGCGCTGTTGACAATGTTTGGTGCACCGAAAGATGTCATTTGGAAGCTTGAGTTGTACTTGCACTTCGCTCTCAGTGGCTCTTGAAATCGAAGCTCTGTTCCGCATTTCCTGAAAGCGGGATCAACGTTGCTCTTCAGTTTCGGTGGCTCTTGAAGTTGAAGATCTATCATTTATTTGTTGAAATCGAGATTCACGCTGTTCTTCAGTTTCAGCAGCTTTGTTTGCCTTTTTGTTCCTTACTTGGAATGAGTTTTTTTTCCAATGGATTGTTTTTTGATGGCAAATTGAATCCAAATTTCGACCTAAGAAGCCACGAAAAAAGTTAACACATCTACAGTACGAACGATAAACAGCAAGAAAAATGAGGTAAGATTTCCTAGATTAACTTTAATTCCCAAATTGAGAGCTACTTAGGAAGCCACGAAAAAAATTAACGCATTTGCTGTAGTATCTACTTATATTTTGAAATTAAAACTCACCTTAACACGGATGTACATAATATAGGTGTATTTTCTTGCACGCGTATAAAAATATTTACATGCTAAATGCAACAACAAAATTTTCTATCGGCTTAGTTAGCGGCGATAATATTATCCACGCTGATATAAGCTGATATAAAAACAATGCTTCCATATATCTATTTCACTGTTTGCGATGAATTTTCAACAATTCATTCCAAAATTCAATTCATTTTACAATTATAAAAACAACAAAATCCGAGCACGCTATGATTTTGCTGTGGTTTTTCTTTTTACTTGCGACATATAGAATAATGGCAAGTATTGAATTCGTAAAAAAAAAAAATTTGAGATGAGGATGAGATATGATATTACGATGATAGAGAAGTCGAAAAAAGTGGGTCCGGCAATTCCGTCTGTCTGTCTGTCGGAAAGTTTACAGGCATCTACAGGCTTAACTACTGGTCCGATTGATTTCAAATTTGAAAATTAGAGGTTTGAGCAAAAAGTCATATCCCAATTTTTTTATTTTTGTTTTAAGATCAAAATTTAGGGTAGCCACCATACGATTTTTTTGGCCAAAAACCAAAACTTTTTTTTTCACAAAAACGGCCCGAACGATTTTTTTTAAACTTCCTCGAGTTTAATTTTTTTTAAACATTCATGTGTTTTATGTAAAAAAAAAATTTGTATTGCTCCAAAACGGTACCTCCCATAGAACCGTTTTTTTGTTATTAGATTTTCTCGAAAACTGAAAGTCCGATCAGCGTAAGTTTTTTTTTTCAAAAGTTCGGTGTTTTAAATTTTTAATTTTCTCAGCGGAAGGCTGCTTTACATTTTATTCTCGGACGAAAAAGTCTTGATTCTTGTCTGGAACTCGTTTATTTTTTTATATAAAAGCTTCATAAAATAAGGCGCCTTCGTCGCAGCATTCCTTATAAAAATAGGATCCATATTTGCTTAAGCGAAGCCATTTTACGGTATCATGGAAATTGATTTTCTCATTTAAGGTGTTTTTGGCTTTCATTTTTCTGCATGACTTCCTAACGATCGAAAGTGTTCCACCATGTTAATAATTACCGTGTTTTTTTTTGCTAGCAGATTTTATTGTTTGTGATCAACAATTTCGAAATTCATACTCTGTCAAAATAAGAACTTGGTAAAGACATACTAAAAAGAAATGTTTGTTTTGTCCAGGGCAAAAATCGGTCCATGCACTCATGACCTCGGTGCTTCCTCTGTCTGCAATATCTTCGGTCCTTGTAAGCATGTATGATATTTCCACATCGGATGCAATGACATGGATTCCTTAATTATAGAACCACATTTGCCTCATGTAAAAGGCTTTAGAAGTGTTTAATTTTGGTAAAGGCATGGTTTGCTGGAGGTCAACTGCAATGTATACTACGTTTGGATCGGACCGAGCTTTTTCGCGGTCTTTTTTTTCACTTTGGAATCCGGACTTATAGCTGATTGGTGTTTAGCTGAATTTTTACCAGAGTCAAAAATGATACTAGTGTCACTTCTAGGTAAGCGAAAAGACAGATTGAATTTTGTGTTGAAAATTTCTCTGTAAAAATATTGGCCAACAAAATATTCGCCATTTTTCTTATGCTCGGTGCATTTTTCAATGTAAAGGCCATATAATTTTGATATATTTAGCAGAGGTGAAAGATAGAGCTTATTTGGGTTTTTTTCCTCGAGTAGTGCGATTCTTCGGCTGGAAACTCGTTAATATGCTCCGATATGTAATCCATTACATAATCGGGTATTTAATTTGGTCGGTTTGAATGCTTACCTCCTTTATCCAAAGGTGGACCATATTCACACCTGTTCATTTTGCATTGAAGAATGTCTAATTTTTTTTTACCAATTTGAAGTAAAGAAAAAAAAAATCGGTTTCCGCCTCTTACAAAATACGTTTCAAGAGCATAGTACAAAAATTTAACGGCAGTTCAACTATTTGTAGGTAGGCATAGTTAATTTTTTGCTTCTAGAAAGTGCATGAATGGGGTATATAACAGCTTTCAACCTTTATTGCACTTATAACCACTTTAAAAATGTATCTTAATTTGGGTGCAAGAAGGAGTTTAGTATCCACTTAACCCCTTCATGCAGATTAGGTTTTTTTAAAGTTATTGTAATTTTACCCAAAAAGGAGGCAAGTGCTTTTAGCTCTTTCTTCCACTCACATTTTACGATTTTGGGTTGTAAGTAACTCTTTTATACCAAATATGAAAGCGCAAAATAAGGAAATAAGAATCATAGGGTGGTGTAGATTAGACAGAAATTTAAACTTTCGCAAGGTATCCCCATTTACCGAAAAAAAACGAAAAACGAAAAAAATGTCACTTACCCCCTTCTTCCACCAAACGCTTCAATTGTCGTTTTTTTGTGTACTGTTAATTTTAAGCGTATATACGCGTGCAAAAAAACACACCTAATATATTCATAGCTGCGTTTTATTATCACGATGATCTGATCCGGATCAGATCATGAAAATAAAACAGCTTCTATCATCAATTTCTCTTGTACTTCGAGTTTGGCAGATGTTTGTATTTTTTTTTTTTCATTCCGATCGAAGGCAACTTCGAGTTCGACATTTTTTTACAACGATTATTGTTTTTTTTTTTTAGGGAAAAGTTGTTGCTATGTAATTGAAAAATATTTCATTACCGGATAGATGAATGTGTGAAAGTGGCAGCACAGTTTTTATTGAAAATATACGCCAACGTTTCAACTTGTATGCGGAAGAAGAACTAATTTTTAGATCACAAAAATTGATCCAAGTGAAAAGCAGGATTTCAATTTGTTGTTGTTACACATATAAATCAATGATCTGATCTGGATCATGGTGATAATAAAACGCAGCTAATGTTGCATGGCGTGAAGTTCGATAAATTAACGATTACAATTAAAACACTTTTTAAACTTCACTTGAGTCGATACACGCTTGTTCATAATTTACATTTAACAAAAAATAATAAAATTATTAAAAACAAACGCGACACATACCTGAATGCATTTCGAAGCAGTTGCGCTTCATCTTCAGCAATCACGACTAAAAAATTGTGTGGTCATCAAAGTTTAAAACAGTTTCCTTTTCTCTGCGCATCATAGCCTTTTGTTGTTGTAAGCTATGACCAACGGTCAATATATTATGTTGTTGTTAAGTATTGTTTTTACATACAGCATTAATCAAGCAAGATTCTATATTCGGGGTGCAAAAGTTAAAGTCTTATTTTTATCGACCGAGGAAGTACGAAGTCTGCTAGGTAAGAGTTTTTAGATTTGTTGCTTTTGTTGGACCTGGGCCTCAATCAACAGTCTCCGCCAGCCAGCTTGGTCCCTAGCTAGCTGTCTCCAGTTTTGCACTCCAAGTTGATTGAGGTCCTCTTCTACTTGAGTGCGCCACTTGAGTCGCGGTCTTCCTCTCCTCTTACGTCCCTCGGGGATAGTGTCGAAGGCTTTCCCGCCCGGAGCATTGGTGTTCATCCGCTCTGAATGAATGTCGTTGTACAACCCGTAAGGTTCACTGTTGTATCATCTTCGTCATTCCCTTCCAATGCACACGAGGCCAAAGATGACCCGAAGAACTTTCCTCTCGAAACAGCCTTAGACACTTTCATCCGATTTTGTCAACAGCAGGAGCAGGACTGGGATGATGATTGTGTTGTACAATTTTACTTTAGTTGCTCGAGAGAGGGCTTTTTCACTCAATTGCTTTCTTAGCCCAAAGAAACAGCGATTAGCAAGAGTTATTCTTCGTCTGATCTCGCGATAGCGGAGCCTAGGTGACAAACTCCTCTACTATCTCGAAGTTGTATGCGTCTGTTGTAAGGTTTTGTCCGAGCCGTCAGTGTTGGATACCCTTCCTCGAAGACAGCATTTATGTACTTCGTTTTTCCCTCATTTACAGCTAAACCCATTTTTGCCGCTTTTGTCTCACTCTCTATTCTCACAAAGGCGACATTGAAATCACGCTGTGTTCTTCCCATTATATTAATATCATCCGCGTACGCGAGAAATTGAAAAGATTTTTGGAAGATAGTGCCTCTGGTGTTGACGGTGGAGTTCTGCACTATCTTCTCAAGAACGATGTAAAAAAAAAATGGCACGACAGTGCATTGCCTTATCTGAATCCGTTGCCAACCTTGATTGAGCTGCGTGAATTCTCCATCGTCATTTCGCCCAAGCGAACGAGCTTGGCAGAGATGACTGCTGTCATACACGGCCTTAAAATCGATGAAAAGGTGGTGGGTCTGGGTATCGATTTAGAGTTCATAGGTCTTTTCCAGGATCTGCCGCAACGTGAAAATTTGGTCGATGGTTGACTTTCCTGGCCTGAAGCCACATTGATAAGGACCAATCAGATTGTTGTCGAGAGGCTTCAGACGTTCACATACTATATTACGGTAGAGAGGATCTTGTAGGCGATGTTGAGTAGACTGATTCCTCTGTCAATTGTCAATTTGTGAAATTATCTGAAAATGTTAGATTATTTCTGTTTGTACAACGTGTACGTGGTTTGATTCATGTCATTGTAATTATTATATTACTGAATATTTAAGATCATTTCACATCGCGTGTATTATGTGAGGCACATGTATTTTTGATTGTTTTTGTGGTATTGAGGTCGACTCACTACTTCTGTACCAGTGTAGTGTTCTGCACTGAATAATGAGGGATTATTCGGGTAGTGTCGTAAATGTGTTTTTTCGTATTTTGTACAATATCGACCAAGTCGTTTATGACATATGAGCAGAGTAGTGGATTAGCGGGGCGACAGGTTGCGGGAGTATGTAGACGGTAACAGGGTTGCAGTTAGCGTATGGGGTAGGATAGCGAGTAACGGAATAGCGGCTAGTAGTTTAGGTCTTTTATTTATGGCATTTGCAATCACAATCAATAAAGTTCAAGGTCAATCTTTAGAATTGTGTGGTTTAAATTAAGATGCTGATTGCTTTTCACATGGACAACTGTATGTTGCGTGTTCCCGAGTCGGGAAAAACATTGTATATCCACAAATATTGCAAAATTAAGCTTATATGAAATGTATTCTTTGTTTTGTTTCTCATTTCTCAACCATTCTATCACAATGTGCCAGTGCGAGGCGTGGCATGATGCAGCTAGTTACATTATAAAACAAAATTTTTTTTGTTAATTTGTTTGTACATTAATAAAATTAATAAATTACTATTTTGTCATTTGCCCTTAAAACTTTATTTTGTTAGTAAGTTTTATTTTGTAGTTTTTATTAATTAAACAACATCCTATTTCAAAAATTGATGGCAATGTTTCATTTTCTAACATAAGTCTCTCAAGGAAATACAAATTTAACAAATAGTAACAAATGAGATGGTCCAATGGATTTAACATTTAAGTCATCGAAAAAACCTTAAATACTCATGAATTTGGAAAAATGTATTAACTATTATACAGAAATATATTTGCCTTGGTCTTCCTCTACATTCTGTTTTTCAATTAAGGCATTGCTGATTTTTTTTTGTACTAGCATTATAAATGTTAAGTCAAAAGTGTTTTATTTGTTTCCTAATGTAGTACAAGTGTACAAGGGATGCTTTCTTATTAAAAATAGCAATAGCCACTATGTAGTTGGTATAGAATACATAGTGGCCGAACTATGTATTTAATTACAAAATTCAAACGCACAATAAATATAACATTCCGATGTGGTACCTTCATACCTAGTCATTAGTATTGTTAAGTTAATTAAAAATAATTGCCAAAATCATGTCTCTACATCAACCACAATCAGAAAACGATTTCCTTACCAGTAAGTCTATGTATTATCTGCGCGTATAATTTGGCGAAGACTATGTAACCACAGACCAGAATGAAAATGCAATATCCGTTTGCGTTAATCCACAAACTCATAGATTGAAATAAAGTAGGGGGCAGCAATGTCTGTCTGTCTGCAAACGCACCTACAGTCTTAACCACTGGTCCGATTGGCTTCAAACTTGAAAATTAGAGGTTTGAGCGAATTCGGGTGAACCCTTTTTTTAATCATTTTTTTTTTTTTTTTTTTTTTATTTTAAACTTGTTTTTTTTTCAAAAATCTGTATCTCAAAAACAGATCGATATTAAAAATCGAAATTGGAATTTAATATGCAAATTTACATGTCCTTAAAAATTGCATACTCAAATTAATTTTAAGACATTTTTGAAAAAATGTATATACAGTGCCTTGCATAAGTATAACCGCACCCGAAAAAATGCATTTAAAAGAAAACCTACAATAGGAGTGACTCCTTACTATTTTTTTATTGAGTTGCATCACTGATCAAGCAAATTGAGAAGAAAACAAAGTACCGTTATTTCCTCTCCTAGTGTTTAAAAATTAAAAACAGATTTTAATGCACTGCAAAAATGTAACCGCATTTATTGTTTTTTGTTTTTTCTTTGTTTAAAGTTCATTTTTAACAAAAAAATTAATATGCAATTTTTTGCCTCTATTTTGAACCAATCTTAAAATTCTTTTTGGCATACTATTAACTAGATTTTTCAATATGGAGTCGTCTAAAGCGTTCCATTCTGTCACAACTGCCTCTCGAAGCTCAGCAACACTAGCAAATTTCTTATTATGGGCATACATTTTTGGAGTTAAAATTCCCCAAGGATTTTCGATGGGGTTGCAATCTAGAGAATGTGACGGCCACTCCATCAAATTAATGTTTTTCGATTCGAACCAATTCAAACTGTGACGACTTACATGAATTGGGGCATTATCTTGCTGGAAGACATGCTCAACTCGGCGAAATCGTCTTAAATAAGGTGACGAATTCTCCTCAAGGACCGAAGTGTAGCCAGAATTGTTCATTCTGGTAGAGGTGAAGGCAAGTACAACCTTACCACGCTCGCAGAAGGCCCCCCAAGCCATACAGCTGCCACCACCAAAGTTCCTTGGAAAAAAACTTTTTCTATTTCCTCAAATCGTGCCAATATCCGCTAAAACCATCTGGTCCATCGAGATTAAACTTTTTTTATCACTAAAAATAACAAAATAAAAAACATTCATTCCAGTATGCGGACGCCCGGGTCTTATTTTTGTCCCATAAGATTCTGGATGTTTTAAAAAATTTGGAAAGACACGATCTGATCGTGAAATTCGTCTTCCAATAGCCCTAAGACTTAGGCCGCTTGACCGAAAAGCCAAGATTTTGCCTTTTTCAATTTCGTTTAAATGCGTACTACGTGGAATCGTTGTTTTTTATTTGAAAGCACTTGACTGAATGCAGCTTCAAAGAGAATTGCACTGTGCGGTCATATTTTTGCAATACATCAAAATCTGTTTTTAATTTTTAAACACCAGGAGAGGAAATAACGGTACTTTATTTTCTTCTCAATTCGCTTGATCAGTGATGAGACTCAATAAAAAAATAGTAAGGAGTCACTTCTATTGTAGATTTTCTTTTAAGTGCATTTTTTTGGGTGCGGTTATACTTATGCAAGGCACTGTATGTATAAAAATTAATTAAAAAAAAGTAAATAAAACGAAAAAGAACAGTGAACGAAAATGCTACATGAAGTGTTTGCTTAGTTGGTAATGTACGTTCACAAGAATTGCTGCCCCCTACTTTAGGCAGGTTAATATGTATGTACAGTAATCTCCGCTTAGTTGCACCTCGCTTAATTGAACATCCCGCTTAATTGATGGAAAAAATGGCTTCATAAATTTCCCGTATTAGTAGTAAAGCTTTTTAAACGGTTAATTGAACCTCGCTTAGTTGAATTACTCGCTTAATTAATCTTAAAAATATGCAGCAGAAAAACTAAATACATGTGTCCATTTCGGATAATTGGAAGGACAAAAAAATGAAAAGGTATGTTCAGCGACACTGTTTTGCACAGTTTGTTACAGTTTAGAACAGAAAAGTACAGCTTTTTGGTGTTCATTGACACATTTAATACATTTAATGTTCCAAACTGTTCTGATTTGGTGTTCATTGAGTCTGTCTAGAACAGTTAAGAACAAGATTTTCTGTTCCATCTTTTTGGGTAGAACACATTTTGTGTTCTTAACTGTTCCAAACTGTTCTGACATTTTTCATGAAGCTGTGCTCTACTGTGCTGTGCTGTCTTTTTCTCGCTGAACAAAGCTATAATGAAACAAACCTAAAAATAGATTCTCTTAACCCTAAAAGACAAACATGTTCTCCGAACATGCTCAGTTGCGTTATTCTCTACACGGCAAACACATAATTGGCGAACATCGTTTCGTGTTGATTCTTGAAAGTTTGAGGATGTGTCGAAAAGAGAAGCAAGTCATTTCGCTTATAGTTATCTCATTGAAAAAATGAGATTTCTTCGCAATCATCTCCCTACAGGTCAAACTACGAAACAAACGGACACGAGAAAATAGAAAAAAATGTCAACACCGGACAGTTCGCAAACCATCCCCTACCCCTACACGACGAATTTATAGCGCACACGAACATGATCGGGAAACATGTTCGTCATTTAGGGCTTCCTTTAATGCAAAGGGAATCACTAAAATTGTCAGCACTGTCAGTACAGCGAACTGTACATATGTATAACAAATGAAAGCTAGCTATTGTTTGACTGCTATTACATGTTAACTCATGTTTCATGATTCTTCTTCGAATTCTCTTTTGAAATTAAGTAAGGACTCAAATGTTGTCAGCACTCTATAATTAAGACTCCTTGAAATAAAATTAACATCCTTTCCCACTTTTTCAAATAGCAAGGTTCTTTGGTTCCTTGAGCAGATTTTTCTGTTCTCTAGATAAAAATTCCCGCTGAAGTTCTTCTTCTTTCTCCTGGCGTTTTCACACCTTTAACTAGTGATGCCAAATTGCTAAAACAAAAAAATTGTCGTTTTTTTGTGCACTGTTAATATTAAGCGTATATGAGCGTGTCACCTGCTGAAATGTTTATAGAGTGAACTTCTGGGATCAATATTTTATTTTTTAGTTGACCTACTCGTGCAATTATACGAGTTTCGCTTAATTGAACAGATATGTCAATTAAGCGGGATTTCGTCAGTTGAACCACCCGGATAATTGACCGAAAAATCTGACAAAATGGTCAGTGCAATTAAGCGGGGACTACTGTATATGTAGTTTCACATGCACAGCTTTATTAAAGATCATCAGGGCTTTTCTTTTATATCACCTTAATCAAATTACCGAATTCTTCAAACCTTTCACAAATATAAACATCTATGTATGTATTTGTATATATGCACTTTTTAACATCCAGATTATTAGAATTACCATTAGGACCCATTTCCGATAAGATTACTGATATGTTTTTTTTTTTTAATTTTTCTCATTTTTTTATTTTTTAAAATATTCGCGCAAATTTTAAAACATTTAAACCCTACTCTAAAGCCACTTTAAAGTAGGAGTCGACTCTAAAAACAAATTTTAGATTCAAGGTCGACTTTATCTTATTTTTAAACGACTTAAAGTATACTTTATCGTTAAAGTGGTCGTCTAACTTTAAAACGGGGAAATCATTCGTTTAAATTTTTAAAGCATAGCTAGTTTTTTTTTTTTGAAGTTTGTCATTAAATACAAAAAAAATGTTTGGTGAGGAAGCAGATTTTGCAGATTTTGAGATTTTCGAAGATCTTGAAATCATAGAAAGAAAAAATTCAATCAAATTCGTGCGAATCCATTTGCAGAATTTGATGAAAATCAGTTTTATTCAAGATATCGCTTGGATAAGATCACAGTTCGATTTTTAAAAGCTGAACATTCAATTTTTGGAACATTTGTTTAAGCAAAAAATAAAACCAATTCAAATTTTAGCATAGGTATGTGACATCCATTTTGATACTAGGAAAATTGTTGGAATGTTCGTCCTGGTACGGGCTGTACTCGACCCGAATCCAACTAAATTATAACGAATTTTATAATCCCCAAAAACGCATGAAGGAATGTACATTATATACATCACATAATGAATAACGCACTGTGAGATATCTATGTGTAGTTTTAAGTTTCAACATCAGCTTTTTGTTTTAGTTGCAACAAATCAATTGAATTGAAGCCGAAGCTTGTGTCTTTCTTCTCACTTACATACCTTTTTCTTCAATTATCTTGAGATGCATTTCAATCAACTGCCGGAAGAATTCTTTTTCCGTCCGATCCCAATTTTGCTCACGGTCTCGCTTCGACTAAAAGCGGTTATATGATAGGTCAATGAACAAATTTTATAATTGCTAATAACTAAAAAACAAACCTTTTCATCTTTCATTTCTATTTATACAGGGTGATTCACGAGCGTTGTGCCAAAAAACTAGAGCGTGTAGGTTGAGCTGAGACAAGAAAAAAATCGTATGGGATAGGGGGGGTCTATTCCCCCCCCCCCCCCCTTTAGCCGGGAGGGGCGATTTTCTGAAAAATTGACTTATTTTATTGAAAAAAATATTTAAAATCAACGGCTTCGTTTACAACACCGTGTTGTACCTTTATGAAAAGCCAGAAATATCTTCTCTCATTTTGTTTTTAAATTAAATTGTTTTAACGAATAGTTTAAAAAAAAGTAATTCTCAAACTCAAAGTTTCAAAAAAAACAAAACAAAAAAATCATTTTTGAACCAAGTTTTTTTCAAAATTTTATGTGTTTAAGTACTAATTTTGTTTTAAAGATTCAATGCCATTGTTAATTTTTAGTCGAAAACAGAAAACCGGATGCAAAAATGTCTTTTCGTTTTTGAGAAATAAAAAAAAAACCAGGACCACTTTTTTTTAGGAAAATCTTTGTTTTTGTTTTTACCTATCTCGACTTTAAGTTTTATTAATTTGTTATGAAACATTAACCTTTCTTTTAATATTTGTTCTGTAATTGGAATTTAATGAGGCCCCAATAAAGTAGAAAAGTATTGGATTTTTGGGGGCCGCGGCCACCTGTTGGTGAAGGGTTCTACCTGTTAGGAGCACATTTCATGTGTATGAATTTTTACATTTTACATTCTTTAATTCTTAAATAATTTTTGTGAGTTCAGCTTTGGATAACAGGAGCAAGTTCGTACGACCCAGTCGTGCACAATTTTCTTAAACTATTTTGACAAAGGGGATCTTAATTTGTCATTTTTGCATATGGCAAATTTATTTTTTATGCCATGTCCACATAATATAACATACCTAGCCTCGAGGCGCTCCGGAGCTTTTCACAGCCCTGAATGGAGCAGTGGCCTCGTCGTTAGGTGCGTTGGCTGCTAGGCAGAACTTTGTGGGTTCGAATCTTCTCGTGTCCATAAAGTTTTTATTTCATCTTTCACGGGTACTACCTCTTGCGAAAAACTGACAAAACTTTCAAGAGTATCAATCTGTCATGAAAAAGTGCTTCTGAACTTTGCCGTTCGGAATCGGCGTTAAATTGTAGGTCCCCTCAATTCTTCACACGCACCCAAAGAATTCTTTATGAGAGTAAGCCACTTAGACCTTGGCTCTTCTTTATATGCCGCACGACGGTATAGAAGGACTACCAGATGATATCACAAATTTATTGATATCTTTTGCCAATAAGAACAATTTTGATATAATCGTAGAGTGCGACTCCAACTCACATCATGTGCAGTGGGGAATTATCAATACTAACACTAGGGCCGAGTCCCTTTTTGAATATATCATTGATAATAACCTTCTGGTGGCTAACAAAGGTAACACTTCCACCTTTGTTGCAAAAAAACAGTAAGGAGGTACTCGATATCACCTTAACAAGATAACAAGCAATTCAGGCACTTGTAGTGGAAGGAATTGAATTATTGAATTTTGTATCCCTGATATTAAGCGGGAAAGACATTTAGAAATAACATTCCACAGGGAAATTATTAAGAACATAGATCAGCTTAGTACTGATACGAATATTAATACAGATAACTTAAATGAATTAACTGTGGAATTAACAGGAATTCTACGGAA
>CAKKXW010000274.1:10751-28152 GCA_920937365.1 Sphaerophoria rueppellii | reverse complement strand
CTCTCTGTTAATTTACAAATTGAGGGTAGATAGTACGAAATATTAGTAGAATGTACTAACGCTCCTTGTAAATGTACGAAAGGAAACGTAAATATTGTCATCCCATTCGTACAATGAACAAAGCTCTTTATTTAATATACGAATATGAGTTTATTGTACGAATTTATTCGTGGCTGAAAACTACGAAAAAAATTCGTACGATTCACTCATATTTTCGTACTATTTATGCATGAAAATTTTTGAGTGTACAAATCATTAGTATAATAATGTGCACACGCCCCTACCGATGATGCTGAGGAGTTTAGCAGGGAGGATTCTTACGACCTCCTAGATAGAGCCTAATGGAGCCTGTCCAGAGTACGACGTACGACGTGTTAATCGGTGCAAGGCACGCATCCAACATCTTGAACGTGCGCACTTTCCGAGGAGCAAATGTCAACTTTGACCACGTTCTCGAAGTGGCTAAGTTTAGAGCTCAACTATCAAACTACAAAAAAGCACGTGCGGCTCAAAGAACGAAGTTCAACATCGGTTGTCTTAGCAGTCCAGAGAATTCCGGAGACAACAGTGAGCGCTTGAGTGAACGTCTCTCTGCCGTTCTCACAAATACCACAGATGTCAACACCTTGTGGTGTCGCGAAATAATAAAAAGTGTAGCCGAGACGACAATATGTTACCAGCCACCCCCTTAAAAGGACCCGTGGTATGATGATGAGTGCGCGTTGGAAAAGAAAGACGCAAAATGCAAAATTCAAGAGCAGGAAGAAAAGAGTACCGAACAATAAAGAGAAATGAGAAAAAGACCCTGCGGAGGGAGAAAAGAGCGTCCGCAGTCAAGCCCCTCTTTCCCATTGGGCACTCTGGGCAAGTGCCCAGGGCCCCGTGATCGATAGGGGCCCCCTTGTCCCTGCCAGATTACGAACTTATTTACTTATCCGGCACTCTATCAATGAAGGATTTCAGCCTGAGATACTTCAACCTTCCATCAACCTCCAGTCGACGAAACCAAGCGCTCTGGCATCCGCAGTCACTTGGTCTTTGTACTGTAGGTACAGTCTTCCTTGTCGTCTCGAACCTGGAGGCTGGGATGAAAAGAATTTCTTGGCTGGAGCGCTGTCGTCCATTCGCTCGATGTGGTCGAGCCAATGTAGTCGTCTTTTCTTGGCCTTCTGGACTACATCCACATCTTAGTACAGCTCGTACAGTTCTCGGTTGAACCTTCTTCTCCATTTGCCATCGTTGCATACGGGACTGAAAATCCGTCGAAGAATTTTTCTCTCAAAAGTGACCAGTATCAATTCCCCTTTTTTACTTATCTCTAGCACTCGGCGCCGTAGAGTAGGATTAGTTTTGTCTTTCGAGTGAGGAGTTTTGAATCCAGTTGTTTGGCCAAACCGTAACAGCAGCGGTTCGCGAGGGCAATTCTTCTTCAGATCTCCACTAAGGTGTCGTTTCTGGAAATGATGTTTGTTCCAAGGTAGATGAACTCCTTAACTACCTCGAAATTGCTGCTACCAATAGTGACATTTTGTCCTATGCGGTGGGCAGATGTTGCTTTGTTTGTTGATAGCATGTTCTTTGTTTTGTCCTCATTCACTTCAAGACCAACGAGTTTTGCCTCTTCTTCAATCGCTGTTAAGGCCTCAAGAATAGCTCTCTTGGATCAACCGATGATGTCAATGTCTTCCGCATAGCCTAGGAGCTGGGTGGACTTTTTGTAGATAGTGTTTTCCGTGCTCACACCTGCCTTGCGCACTATCTGCTCCAGGACTATGTTGAAGAAGTCACATGACAACGCATCTCTTTGCCTAAACCCTGCGCATTTTTGGAATAACTTGGATGAGCTGTTGCCCATTTGCACACTGCACTGCGTATTGTTAAGCGTCATGCGGCTCAGATGGATCAGTTTTTTTGGGATCCCGATTTCAGACATCGCCATCATAAGCTCTTGGCAGTGGATGCCTTAATACGCAGATTTAGAGTCGATGAAAAGATGGTGGGTTTCGACTTGAAATTCGTTGGTCTTTTCCAGGACCTGCCTGGCCTAAAGTCACACTGGTACGTACCGATTATTGTGTCGCAGAAAGGCTTAAGACGCTCACACAGAACGTTGGATATGATTTTGTATGCAACATTTAGCAGGGATATATGCCACGGTAATTTCTGCATGACATCGGATCCCCTTTTTTGGCAGATGGGGCATATGGAGCTTTTCGACCAGTCAGTGGGCATGCATTCTTCCTCCCACACTTTGGTGATGACCTGGGGCATGCGGTTCATCAAAACACCTCCTCCATATTTAAAGAGTTCCGCAGGTATGCCATGCGACCCGGCGGACTTGTTATTTTTTAGCTTTTAGATGGCTCTTTCTACCTCTTCTGAGCTGGCGCTGGGACTGGGTCTTTATTGACTGATCTTGCTTCTCTTTCATCATTAGCTCGCACGACATTATGCGCATTCAGCAGCTGTTGGAAGTGCTGCTTGAAAACATCTACTATTCCCTGTGCTTCGATGCCTTCAATGTGACTGTCAATAAAAATGAATCTAGAAACATGGTTATCTTCTTTCTTTGTTTAATCTAACAAAATAGTGTTCTGTCAAAGTCATACGGGCCCCATTATCATAATATGCCCAGAGCCTCCAATAAGTTAAATACGGCTTTGTGTCTGCAATTTGACGTCGATCGCTTTGAATGTTGTTGTTGTAACGCTCACGCCACAGAAAAAGTATGATTTGAACCAAAATAGTGACGAAAAATCTCAACAGAATCATCGATTCGAATTTGGTTCCTAGGAACCTATTAGGACAATGGATTCCATTGATTTTGTTCGCTTTCAACCCCCTTTGCCTTTAGAAACAATTCAAAACAACCAAATAATACAATTTTGACCGGTGTCTTTTTTGTGTTGACAAAACTTGGCATACTTTCTCTGCACGTGTTTTGCTTGAAGCGCTACATGCAGCGCTGCGTGCAGAAATTCTGCATATCTGTTTTAAGCATAATCCACACTATTAAATAAACAAATTTGTTACTGACTGTAACAAATTGTTGAAATATGCCAAGTGAATAAGTTAGCTCGATGTGTTGATGGGAATTTCATCAGTTTCAGTTCCAGTTAAGCGCATCAGTTTCAACATTTGCATTGAAAGCTCAACTGAAACTGAAACTGTTATAATCGTCTAAATAGGGCTTTAGTAAAAAAAAAAAAGTGGTGTAATATTAACATTTATTTTTTTCTAATTTAAGGAATATAGGACAAAAAGGTATTGGGATAATATTAGAGGTAAAAAAGAATACCTTCCTTATATTGAAATAAAGAAAAATTATTATTCGCAGAAATAAGTCAAAAGTTCAGCTACTTATTTCTTGAAAGAAGAAATTCTTTTATTTTTTGTGAGAAACTACTGCTTCTTTAAAAAAGCTACTGTAAGAACCTGACAAAAGTCGCATTGAAATTGAAGATTGTATAAGGTAACAAAAAATCAAAACTTCCATTCTTACACGTTTCATTCGTATATCGTATTACCTCTAAATGAAAATCAAATTTAAAATTCTATTTCAAATAGACAGTTGTTTTGCTACATTTCCAACCCAGCCCGAAATAAATTGAACACATTATACATTTTTCATTAACCTTGAGGATATAATGTGAGTATAAGCCTCGTTACCTCATTTACAAAAAATTCAAATTTTGCACGTTGGGGTTGAAATAAAAGAACAATGCGAAATGCCAACATTGTACGACATGACGCGATAACAAAGCGAATCCCTGTTAGAATTTATTTTTGTATTTGAAACTAAATTGCAGAATGCCCTTTTAGATTGCGGTTGATTCACAAAATTGGAACAAGCGATACTGTTATTCATGTTCCTTGGGGATTTCGGGATGAACTTAACAATTGGCATACATGTACGAGTACATGGCACCAACCACGAAAGTATGCACAAAAAAGTATACACAAAAAAGGGGATCAAAGTTCACACGCAACCATGTGTCACACGCCCCCGAGTTCATAATTTAAATATACGCGTATGTATGTCAACCGTTCATTCAGAGGAATTTATTGTTTGTTCGAAACGAAAAAAATAAATTAACACGGGCACGAGAACTTAAATATCGATTTTCGCAACTTTGTATACGGTTTTACCAAATCTATCAAAGCAATTTCATACCCGAATACACAATATTGTAGATGAGACTCCGACCACATCATGGACTCACTCCGAATTTAAATCAAAATTTTAAATTAGCCTTTCACAGATTTCCCCTTTTATTCTTTTATGAAACACAATAAGACGTTTTGAATATTCAATTCTGAATTGGATTTTTCATAATTAGTAGATACAATTTTTTGGAACCTCTTTGCCGCTAAATTACCGGCGGCGAGACCGCGAACACACACATTTCTTAAGGAAGGTTAAGAAGGTACACTACACAACACAATATACCTCTTCGCACCAGATAAAAGAATCAAATTTTTTTGACTATGCACAAATACAAATTTGTTTTCAAACCCCATTTTATGACATAGATACGACCCTGTTCTTGTTCTTACTAAGAAAAGATTTTTGATAAGCTCAATAATTTGGGTTGTAATTTTGAGCTTTGCAAGGCCGTAATCCTTGAAACTGAAAGAAAAAGGAGCTGGAACTCACCGCCGGCATCGTCTATGTGGAGTAGTTTAGTCTTCTACTTTTATATAAATTGTAAGATGTGAAATGTGAGATGTGATATGTGGAGCGTGAGTGTTTTGCGCTAATTTTTGTCATATACATCCAACTTTTCAATTTCTACCCGGTGAATAGAAAAACAAATAATGCAAATTTTGCGTATATCCTTCGAATTTCAAATTTATATGAGAAGTCAATTCCACAATACGTTCTCTTTCCCTTTTTCACTACGCCAAGAAGCTGGATGAGAAAGACGACGAAGATGCCATAAAAATGACAGGAGACTCAAAACTCAATAATTGGAAAACAATAAAACCAGGAATTTTCATCATAATTTAATTTGTGGTTCTTGATTGTTATGAGAACTGTTGATGATGTCTTAGCTTAGTCCTGACATTGTGTACAGCCAAAAAGGTGCCAGAAATATATGGCAAACAAACAAACAAGGACAATACTCTGTTATTGGAATTGTGAGTTTTGAATTTACAATGCAACGTTTTGATTTATATTTCTGTTATTTATTCAAATGAAAGAATATTGCGTTTCTAATGCGATTAATATTTTCCTTGGGATGCATTCCTTTCGATTTTAATAACAGACTAGCTACTTCCTGTTAAGGGAAAACAAAGAAAACACAATTTTTCCTTCTTGATAATATTGCTTACTATTAAGTGCAATATAAGCTGTGTTTTATTGGGAACTTAAACAAGCTCACTAATTGGAATTCCAATAAAACGCTATGGAGTAAAGTATTAAACTGAGTTTCGTGCACTGAAATTAAAGATATCAAATCCCTATAGAGAATAAAGAAGCGCCATCATGAGACCTAGTAGAAAACAGTTTAACTATTGAAACTTATGAACAAAAAATTGATTTGAGATAGGTCTCAAAAAAAAAGGAAACTGTTGATTCTTAAGTGACAACGGAAAAATAAATAACATTTATATATTTATAGATCATCGCAAGGATCTGCGAGCCTGGGCTGAGATCATAAGGAGTTGTAGTGATGCCTTGGACAGAGAAACAGAACGAACAATTTCTTAGCTTGTTCCTTAATCAATCGACTGCTCCGAAGATTCACAACAGGCAATCTATGGCCAACAAGTTCGAATACAAATTTTAAAGTACCTTAACAATGAAATCTACCTTGATCTATTGTAGTTGCTGTTTGTTAAATAAAAAATAAATATGTATTCATTGTTTTCTAGGTATTATGTTTACATATTTAAACGCATCATATCGTGTATAAAATTTAAGCTGAAGCATTCCTCAGCTCTCTTCTAACAATTATTTTCCTTTTTTTAATTTCATCTGTATCCGCTACAGTAATTTAAAAAAATGCAGCAAAACAATTTTTTTCCAAGAAAATAATATATTTTTTCAACAAGTGGATATTTTAAATGAGTTGCGATAGACAAATAGTTATCGTACTATTGACATCGATGAAACGATATCGCTTGTCGTTCGATATCGTTTGATCGATAAACATTTTTACTGTTTACGTGAAATATAGCTATCGAAACCGAGATCGTCCAGCTTACGTGAAGAGGGCCCTGGCTTCAAATTTCGCAAGCCAGTTGACTGGCCAGTACTAAAGCAAGTACTAAAAGTTTGAATGTGTGAGTAAACTATTTAATTGTATGCTAACTTGCTAGCCAGAACTTGCTCGTGTGGCCGCCAGGAAATTGCCGAAACTTTATCCTTAGCAAGTTATTGAGTTCAATTACTAACTTATTTATTCATTTGTTGTTGTCTTTTGTGTAAAATTTTTCTAAGAAGAAAACACAGCTATAAGAATACAAATTCAGTTCTTTTAAGGTCTTAAGTTCCTTTATTTATTTAAATTACAAGGAGACTACTTCCAGAAGCTCTCTCATGGATTATTTAATATTTGAAAACCAAAGAAACTTTAAAATCGGTCAGCCGATACGGGTGAAATTTCCTCATTTTTTGTGTGAAAGGCTTAAGCGTTTCTGCTTTAAAATCTAAATATCTTTAGGTTGTAACGAAGACAAACGTAATATTACAATTATCAACGAAACCGCTTTTTTAATTGCAAAATTTTAAGATTTTCGAAAAACTGTTTTTTGCCCAGTTTTACTTGCGACATGGCAATTATTGTATTCGTGAAAAAAAAACTTGAGATATTGATCACAGATGATAGAGAAGTCGAAAAAAGACTTGCAGCCTTAACCACTGGTCCGATTGACTTCAAATTTTTAAATTTGCGGTTTGATCGAATTCACAATTTTTTCAGTTAAAAACCAAAAGTTTCAATATTTATTTTGTTTAGGTCTTTCAGTTAACTTTTAAATTAAAGGAACAAGTTCATCCGACCCAGTCGTGAAAATTTTTTCAATATGAGCATAGCTCGAAACGTAAAATACAATTTTAAGAATACATTATGTAAATACCTAATTGAACATATTTTGTTAATAGTATGAAGTTCTATGAAGAATAATTATAATAATAATTAGTTAGTTTTTGTGAATGATAAAAACTATTTCATCCCCGAATGTATATAATTACTGTTTACGGTTTCCTTTTTTGTGTGCTTTACTGAAGCATTACTGAATAATGGAAGCGTCAACTGACCCCACTCTAGCGAGGGCGTGTTGAAAGTTAATTCCTTACAAAGTGCAGGGGTCGTAAAGCGATCTAGAATTGCTTATGATACCATTTGGATTGGAATTTATGTCATCAATAAAGGTATCCCATTCCCGTTACAGCTACACTGCATTTATGTTGTGTACGCAGACTGCCTAATTTTTTTGTTTGCTTAACGTAAATCTATATTTACGACTATTAGACTTTATGACAAAGCACTATACGAGCATCACTGCATTTCTTTACCTTCGTCTCAATATCATCAACTTGGCTGTATAGTAGACATTTATTATCACCATCTTCCTTGTCAGTCGTCAAATATTGCCCCCATAAGACGTGGCCATAGTCGAAGTGAGTCGTAAAAGTAAGTGAAGAAAACCTGTAAGACGCTTTTATAGTTTTAATGATGTGTTGTGTGCGGCTTAGAATAAGGGTGTGGTGCGGTGAATGGTGATACCTTTAACCTAATGCAGTGGAAAGGTTTCATTCGAATTCGAAAACCTGACAAATTGATTTTCTATTATTCCTGTTCTCGAAGGACATTAGATTGATAGGGAAGAGACAACGAACATTAATGGAAACCCTGAAACAGAAAATTAATCATTTTTATATAACTTGACTGGACTAGAGTATTGAAACACATTGAAATTGAATTCAGAAATTGTTATTCTAATCGAAGACCGCTGTGATGACCGCTGCTGCTAAGAATAAGCCTCCGTGATATGAGGAGTTATGACAGACACGTCACACATACGATTTGTGTCGATCCACAAGCAATGATATATCACATCTGACGAAAGGAATATATACCAGGGAAATGCTAAGCGAACAGCGATATATTGCTGTAGCAGCAGTAACCCAGGTAGGAATAATGGTATTATCCTTACACTTGTCCTCGTCATTTTCGAAAACAGAATCCTCAGAGCTCAGACGTAAATGTGCTTCGAATATTTGACGTTATTAATATTTATCATTTGCTTTTTCCTTTCTGTCGCCTGATAAAAGTTATCATTTTATTCGTACAGTACATAACGGTTATAAGAAACTCAAAATTTGCACAATATTTGTTTCTTTTAACCGAGGTTTTCTTATATCCTTACAACGGATGTAAGAAACAAGTTTCTTATACAGATATAAGAAACAAGTTTCTTATACATTTATCCTAGCTTTACCTAACTCTTCAAAACATATAATCATCAATTGTTGTTTGAATCAAGTCTTCCTTGCGCTTCTTGACAAGAATATCTTCGATGTTATGTATCGATGGTTCTACGAAAGGACCTCGTAAGCAGAAAAATTACTTTTTTTGAAATTAGGCTAAAAAAAAACAGAGCCACCTTTTGGAATTTCTGGTTAAATGTGTTTGTCCTAAGAAAATTTAGAAAACTCAAAAATACAAAACCTCGAAAGAAAATCTTTTCAAAATGGGTCTCTGAAATGAGTTTTTGAGTGAGATTAACATTTTTTGACATTTTTTTATTGTGAATTAGCTACAAGGAATATAAATTGAGGCCAGAGTATATCTAATAATGAGTAGGGAAACTCTTTTGTAAATGTAGTTGGCACTACTACAATCACTAATTTTCGAAGTAACACACAACAAAAATGCCATAAGTAGGTACAAATAGTCAAATGAATTCCTTATGTAAAACTGCCTGCGCAAGAAGAAATGACTACACGTTCATCACTTGTTTCTTTCCCTTTTTCCCTAATAGATTTTCAAAGGCGGTCCGACTTGATTGTCATAAATTGTGAAAAAATATTCGATAAAATAAAAACCGGGTGTGTCTGTCAAAAAACCTTATTTTGTTTCCCTCTCCTTCCTACAAGTTTCTCATTGGCTTCTTTTTCTCATATCTGTGTGAAAATATGTGTGAATCAACATTATTAGATATACTCTGATTGAGGCAAATACATACGAGGTCCTTTCCGTGCAATAACAGTTTTTTAGTGATTGTGAAAAACTACCCAAAAGTTCAAATGAGGTCCTTCCGTAGAACCAGCGGTATAATGTCATCAATTTTAATTTTTTTTACAAATTTCTTTACGACTTTTTCCCGGTTTGTTTCATCTAAAATAACCAATTTAGGCCGTGTGCGAATTGGATGAATTATGGTTAAAAATTGATGAATTTTTAACCACTGCACAACAGAAAGAACAGAAACACAAAAAATAACAAATTTAATGTCAAAATGAACACTGCACTGAATTCATTCAATCATTCATTCAAATATCAAACAACATCATAAACGTACATAAATGATATTTGCGTCGTTTGTTTTGAATTTTTCTTTAGGGTCTGTTCATGTTTTTTGAATTTCGTGATTTGTTTGCAGGTTTCTTATATCCAACCAACTTTACATGAAAAATAATAGTTTGTGTTTGAGAAATTTTTCTTTTATCAGTGTATTTCTTATAAACGAGTTTCTTATAAACACACAATTCAACATTAAAATATATGGGAAAGTTCACGGTGCTTTTATTCAAGTTTCTTCTAAGCGAGGTTTTCTTATAAGCGTGTTTCTTATAAGCGATAAATACTGTACCTCAAAAATTGAAGGTATGCATTTACGGATACTTTATAAAGGGGCCGACCCATAGAATCCGTCAGTGCGTCAGCGTTGACGATTTCAACTGACAGCACAATAGAATATACATTTTCTAATGAAACTCGCCCCATAAGCAACGCATGTGACGGATACGACGGATAGAGTTGCTCAACTTTCTACTTTTTGCGTCCGTTGATCCGTTGACAACTGAATTTGACGAGCAGTCAATTCAATGTGTTCCCACAGCAACAAGGAAAAGCAATGAATTATCAAAATTATGTGCAAAAAAATAATTTTGACACGATTTTAATATTTTGATTTAAATTTGTTTGTTCAATTTGCGGTTTTGAGAATAATTTTTACACTAAACAAATGAGACTGTCAAAGTTAGCAACGTATTCTATGGGACGGTTCCATCCGGCAAATACGTTGGCAGCAACGTACGCATTGACGCTGACGGACTGACGGATTCTATGGGTCAGCCCCTTAAGGGATTTCTTTAAAATAGAGATATGTAGGTAACTATATTCTATCTTTTACAAAAACAAGAATATTTCATTATAGAACATTCGTCATTCGGAAAGGCATCATTATCTAAATTGTGTATACTTCAAAGAATGAGTGAAAAATCGTGTGTTGAATTTGTAAAAAGAGGTGTTTGTCAAATTTTGTATGTCACATTTCATATTATGTTCTTGTTAACAGGGAATACCATCTAGTGGTTCATATTACATCTTAGGTTCTTTAATATTGACAACTGTTATCCGGACGAAATTTGAAAGAAAGTTTGTTACATACGATAATTTTACGGAAAAAATCAGTCGCAACGCTAAGAATTATTGAAAACGTATAGGAAAAGTGCGTGCTGTGTAGCCCAAAAAGTGCGTTTATTTAAGACAAGTTTATGTCTGCTACAGTGTTGCCACATTGAGAGATTTATCCCTTTTTTTAGGGATAAACTAAGCTAAAATGGATAAAGGGATTTTTTAAACCTCGTAGTACAAAAAAAAGGGATTTTTCGTTATAAAATATCTATACAATTTGATGCTTATCAAAACTCGCATAAGTGAAAAAATTTCAACAGATTAATACGTATTTTGGTTTTCACCAAAATTTTATTTTTACAAGAAGCTTCCGTCTTCCGTTACGACGGCGCCGCCGTTCTTCATCTATGGTGAAAATATATAGCTTATTATTGCCGCTTTTGTAAGGTGGCCTTGCAATACAATGTCTCCAACTTGCTTGTTGTCATTTTATTATAGTCTGTGGCCAATAGCCAATTTCAATTTCTTTTACCTCTGTTTATCCTGTACATTCTTGCTTTCTGCCGAAGTTAATTGTTTCTAAATAGAGTTGGCAGATCGCAGTTTTTTATTTTATGCATAAATATTTATTATATAGAATTATGTCAGATAAGGGCTATACAAAAAAAAATTCCAATCGAAATGAATGGAAGAGCCGAAATTCAGCACTTGGTTGAAGCCAGTTACGAATTCCGAACGGCAAAGTTGAGAAGCACTTTTTCATGACATGATGATGATTCATAAATGCAAATGATAAATGTCAGATGTTCATAAAAGCAAAACGCAAATATTTGCAGCGCAAATGTGCAACTATAAAAACTCACATGCACACTCAATTTCTTTCTCAATAAAAGAGACAGGTATATAAGAAAGTAAGTAAAACTTCAAATTCTGACAGTCTTTTGACATATGATGCAAATCATATAAAAGTGTTCATAAATGCAGCATGCGCAAGTGTTATTGTGTGACGTTAATATGATGGCAATTGATCGCTTGTAAGCAAAGCAACCATGCATTTATGAAAGCACCATTTATTTTAACCATGTTTTATTTTGGTAATGTGTGGGATAAGTTGAGGGATTTTTATAAGATCTGTGTGGGATAAAAGGGATTTTTCGGACTGTCTGAGGGAAAAACGAGTTCAAAAGTCTGGCAACACTGGTCTGATCTGCTACTCGTCTACTGAAAGTTGTGAGAAAAGGTATGCTAGTCGACGAAACTCATAGCCTCCGTAGTAGTAAACGATGAAACAATCTCACAGAACGCGGGCACGCGTAGCGTAGTGGAATATAAGAGTCTCAGCAAGGAGGAAAAGAAGCTTCACAGGCTAAAGAAAGCAGCCTGAGATAAAAATTATCTGTAAAACTAAATGAAATTGAAAGTAAGGTCCGCACCAGACGCGGAATGGACGGAGAAGGAAATTTGATCACCGATCCCAAAGGCATTCTGGAGCGAGTAGAAGTGCACTTAAATGAATAGCTCGTCCATGGTCAGCTTACTGAAGAAATTACGGCTCCACCATTTCAAGATGGCAATAGGTATCATGCTACAGCCAATAAACATTGTCGAAGTCAGCAGGGGCTTATGGCATACCAGCCGAGCTGATCAAACGCTGAGGACCATCATTACACCAACTAATACACGAATTTATAGCGTACCTATAGGAACAAGAAGTATAGGGGTTAAAAATTGTTGATAAGATGTTCTCTCCTATTCTACAAAATTAGAAAGCCCAATACGCGGAGACCATAGTTGGCAGATATCAATGTAGTTTCAGACCAGTCAAATCGACAACTGATCAGATTTCCCATTAAACAGACGATGGTAAAATGTCTAGAATTTAACATCGGAGTGTACCATATGTTTATAGACTTTGAAGCCGCCTTCAGCAGCATAACCGCAGGGTAGAACTGTACAAACCTATGAGTAAAATTGGAAGCCCAAATAAATTAATTAGATTTTGTAGGATGAACAAACTTGAGCACGACCAATGCTTCAAGTCAAAGTAAAGTATCCGCATTGCTATCCACACCTTTCAACATTTTCAATGGACTCTGACTACGGGAATGGACTGGCTTGCCTGCTCTTAACGTTTGAAGAAAGCAACTCGTGATTCTGGAAAATCAAAGAGAAACTGTCGTCACCAAGTCCACCCAATATTTGGCATACGCAGACAACTTTGAAACCCTTACTCCTTAGAAGGAATCCACATGATAAGATAAGGGCACAATCCTCTTTTAATCAGATCGAGCAGGTGGTAAAAAAAACTAAGGGCTGCATATAAATGAGGGAAAAACTAAGTACTTACAAGGTGGGACTCTGCTGAAAATGTTGGCAATAGTAGAAGAACAACTATTTAGATTGAGGAGCACGAATTCGAAGTGTTGTGATCCTTCAATTACCTTCTGACAATAGGAACAGCCGATAACAGTATGGAAGAGGAATACGTGGGTGGCTGCTCAAATCCACCATAACCACTTTAGTCTTTCAAGGCTCTTTAAATCCAAAAATCTTACCATTACTTCGAGACTGCTATAATGTATAAAACGATAGTCATACCAGTACTAACCTACGGATCTGAGACCTGGGTGCTTAGCCAAAGTCACTCAGAATTCTGGAAGGACGATTTCGGAGACAGTATAACCACCATAAACCAGTATAATCCTACCGCGAAGCAGACCTGATTACGGAAAGGAAGCTTCGCTATGAGTCTTATAAAACTCACAAGGTTTAAGCTATGACAAGAAACATCCTCAATATATCATAATGCCTTCCTTACCCTAAAAATGCTTTTTTTAACACACACTTGGCCCAATGACATATACAAATACAGTATACAGAGTTGTAACTTTTTTTTATTCTAAATAAAATTATTTTCCGCTCTACTGCATGTTTCGCGTTTTTTGGGTAAGTTGTTGTGTCCCCTGCTGTCGATAGCCAGATTTGGTGAAGAATATGCAAATCCTCGCTCAAAGCACACATAAATCATTTCAGATCAGCAACTGCAGAACTTAAGTCGAAGTCGAAGTGTCTTGTGAAATTTCCTTCCATGAAAATCAAATTGAAACGCCAAAGAGAGAAGTTCAGTTAAGGAATGGATTCTTGTTTGCAGACCTAACAAAAAAAATAAATGTAAGTCTATTTTTCAAACGTTGTTACTGAAACGACTTTCCAACCCATCACCAACTTGAACTTGGATAGGTATCTGTTTCTTATTAGCTGAGATTAATCCCTATCCCATAATCAATTATTGCTTCCACTTCAATGAGTTGAAAAATTGGGAGTAGTAACAAACGACCACAGCAGCAGCCCCAAACCGCACACGTTGTGTCAAGTTTTTTTTTTAGCTTTCAACCCCTCCCAAGGTTTTGCTTTTTGGTGGCATTAATCTCAGATAGCGGCGACGACGGTGCGTGGTAACAACGACACGCCATGATGGTTGGCAGAGTTTAAAGGAGTGGGACATTGGCAGCAGGAAATTTCAATAAGTGCACGATTACCCTTGTGATTTCGCGAGGAATTTTAATAAGCTATTACGGTGGAATATACAACTTCGAATCGACCCCATACCATGCTGCTAGATGTTGAACATTGTATAATGGGGTGATTGTTTATACCAACTTCTTTTACACGAACTTCAGCCATTGAAAATATGTTGCAATTTTTAGAAACCCGCAATCATAAACAGGAGTTTGGCATTTAAGCTTTCGCAGTTGATATTCGCCATTACGTCATTATATTTAAATTTTAAAAAAGGAGGCAATTGTGTGACGTCATGCAAAACCAACTTTAAATCCAATGTCAATTCTTGTTTCAATTTTCTCAAAAGAAAAAATGATATTTTATGCTAAAAAGCCCTTCACAAAAATTAAATGTGTTTATAACATTAATTGTAAATTTTTTACCTGTAGGTATGATGTGAACGTTGAATAATGTAATATTTATTTTTTTCGCGCTTAACCTTAAAACCAAAATTAAACTACAATCTACATACATTTCACAATCACTCTAAAACGCAGAAAGTTCGAAGCCTACGCCTTCAAATAATATTGGTCAGAGTTCCATACTTAAGGGCAGGTAATCAGGTATCTAGTATCTACCCAAACAACCCAGCAACACATAATGTTTATTGATGCAATCATCGATGTTCATTTTGGGGGCGAAAAGGACTCTTCAGTAACCCTATCTATACACTTTGTCATCCGCACTCGATCGATGGGTGCGAAAAGCCTCGAACTATGTGTTCTGTATTCTTTTAATTCATTGTGGTAATTTTATTTGCACATTTATTACCTGGCATGATTTTTAAATGGATATTATTATTATTATGGCCTGTTTCGATTATTTGGAAACCGGTTGCCTCGGTCGATTTCGGTTGTTCCTGTTATTGTTTGATAAAACCAATGGCGGGCGTGCGGCCCTCGTACAACACCAACGTACATTGACTGTCTGTGATCTTGGACTGAACATTGAGCAATAACATGCATTTCAATATTAAATGAAATGAAATGAAATGAAATGAAATGGATGACCCCATTGTATTAAATTAACTGTTTTCACCCGCTTATGCTGTCCACTCTAGGATGCGTGAAGTTGATATAGCGTTCAATTATGTTTGCAACCGAAAAGAGGGAGATCGGTTGGTCGTTCAGTGGTCCTAAAATAAGGTTGTTATGTTAATTAATTCAGTTTTATGTGTAAAATTAATTGCACTTTGATTAATTATTAATAATTTCAATTTTGAATGTTTTTGGTTCAATGGTTTGAATGGTAATGCCAGCAAAGCAAAATATTCGTTTGTACCTATATGGTTAGGTTATGCACGGGTGGTGGATGGTTGGATGGAGTTTGAACTTTAAAGGTTAAAAGAGAATACCAGCGGTGGAAATCTTTTCGATTGGGTTGAAAGTAGAGTCATAATTGTTGTTGGGAATGGGATCGTTTGTAAATGGTTTTAGTTTCATGAACTTGTAATTTGAAGGTTAAAACAAGTTTTCAATTGATGTTAGAACGTTATTCAGCAATAACTTTTATTGTAGTCGTTCGGAGCTAAATATGTCATAAGAGATAGCATTATAGCCAAATGCAAACCGAAAACTGTATTTTTTGTTTTATGGTGCTCATAATCAGTGTATCCGTCCTTTTCCGAGGCCTGTTGTTGCTTCGCAACTAAAATTTTTTCTACGTGGTCGGGAAGTCACCCCAACGCACAACCCCCAACCTAGAGTACAAGGCACTTGATGTGACTCCGAGTGCAAGAGCCGGAAAAAACCGCTCCTTTTACGGCCTGGGCTTCAAATAAGTCGAAGTAGCCCGTAAAGGTGTTCACCGAGTAGTTCAGCCTAACTGGAACTGGACACGCCACCGTTGATTTCAAAGAAGGAATTCATTCGCTGCCGTCCCTCTCGGTGGGAGTGCCTTGGTGGGAACACTCCTTCGTTGTGGGGTAATTGGTAGTAACAGCCTACTCCGCTTCGACTTGTCGACCATGGGAGGCCCTTCTGCGAAATCAAGTTTCGCGATCGCATAGCTCTAAGCTTCATAGTAGTAGTTACCGTAAGCCGCTCCGCCACGTCAAGGCTTACCCCGTGGAGGGGTAAGCCAACAAAGCCGCTGGAGCAGATGGACTAGCTGCTGAGTTGTTCAAATCAGCAGGCGACGAGCTAGATAGGAGCATGCACCAAATCATCTGTAAGATATGGCCAGAGGAATGCATGCCCGATGAATGGAAACTCAGCATTGTTTGCCCGATCCTGAAAAAGGGAGATCCTCTAAACTACGCACACTATAGAGGAATAAGTCTACTAAACATCGCCTACAAGATCCTTACTGCCGTAATATGTGAACGTCTGAAGCCTTTCGTCAACAATCTGATTGGTCCTTATCAATGAGGCTTCAGGCCAGTAAAGTCAACCATCGACCAATTTTTCACGTTGCGGCAGATCCTGGAAAAGACCTATGAACTCCAAATCGATACCCAACTCAAACTCACGCTGCTCCATAAAGGTTGGCAACGAGCTTACGGAATCATTCGACGTCAAAAAAGGATTCAGACAGGGCGATGCACTGTCATGCGATTTCTTTAACATCGTTCTTGAGAAGATAGTGCAGAACTCCACCGTCAACACCAGAGGCACTATCTTCCAAAAATCTGTTCAACTTCTCGCGTACGCCGATGATATTGATATAATGGGAAGAACACAGCGTGATGTCAATGGCGCCTTTGTGAGAATTGAGACAGAAGCGGCAAAAATGGGTTAAGCGGTAAATGAGGGAAAAATGAAGTATATGCTGTCTTCGAGGAAGGACACCCAACACCGACGACGGCTGGGGCAGAACGTCACAATAGACACGTATAACTTCGAGGTAGTAGAGCAGTTTGTCTATACCTAGGCTCCGCTATAAACACGGGCAATAACACCAGCGCCGATATCAGACGAAGAATAACTCTTGCTAATCGCTGTTTCTTTGGGCTTAGAAAGCAATTGAGTGGAAGAGCCCTCTCTCGAGCAACTAAAGTAAAACTGTACAACACACTCATCATCCCAGTCCTGCTGTATGGTGCAGAAGCATGGACCCTGACAAAATCGGATGAAAGTGCCTTAGGCTGTTTCGAGAGATAGCCGCGACCACAATAACGGGCACAAATATCGCCTCGGATCCATATCTGTTTGACGAGATGATGGAGCTTCAATATGCACAGATAACACTGCAAGACGGGGTCGGCAGCAGCCACAACCCACAGGAAGGAGCTTCTGTCGTATATGAAG